>OZJO01018288.1:0-43591 GCA_900406225.1 Acrobeloides nanus | reverse complement strand
TTTTGGGTTATTGAAACGAAAACATGAATCAGAATTTTCGTTTCAATAACCCAAAACAATTTTCAAATTGGATCATTTTCGTGTCAATTTGTTCGTCTCATTTAGATATAAAAAATTGCTACAATGTTCATTTATAAAAATTATAAAAATTGATGCAAAAATCGATTAAAAATTCAAACAAGTTTGTGTATTACAACGAAGAGCTTGTAACAAATTCAAACGAAATTATCTCGAAAACTACAACGATTCAGAACATGTCGTAAAAACAAAAAATGCTCTATTTTTCATGATCTTTTCGAATATATCATTTTTCATATGATTGTAAATTACTGGACTGGTCCTTTAAGCAATTTTTTACGTTAAACAATTTTGACTAATGTTGAGCTTGTACCTCAAAAAATAGGATTTTTATTATAAAAAAATAAATACCACTCCTATTCTAATAATCGATTTTAAATCACCTTTTTAAACTAATCTCTATTAAAAAGGGTTGATCATGATCATAGATAAACGTGAAAACCATTTTGGTTCCCAATTAGTAGGATTTTAAATTAATGATCATTGTTGTTGACAGAAATTGAAATGAAAGATAAGATTAGGTAGTAGAACTAAATCATTTGATTCAAAATTTCTGTCCCTACTTTAATCTCATCCTCATATAAACTTTTGAAACAAAAACATCGTTTTAATCAAAGTTCTAGTGGCAACAAAAATATCGAATGTTCAAGATATCGCCTCTTAAACTAGGGTAAAAATGCCCTGATTTTATGAAGATGCTCCATCCAGAAGGGGGCCTTATAGTGGTCCAAATTAAAAAATTCCATCTGATTCGTGTTCACCATAACCAAAAAGCCCCGAGAACAAAAATTCGCAATTTTGGGCAGAAACTGTATAGAAAAATATTGGGGTAGAAACTCGGAAATCGCATTTTTTTCGTATTTTTGAGCTAAAAAATCGAAATCGAAGTCTTTTTCGCTAGAATTTTTTCTAAAAGCTGCATAAGAATTTGAAAGAGCATGATCCAAAATGATAGGAAGTGAAGAGAGATCCTAAAAAGTATAAGCGTAGGTTTCGAGGAAAAAATTTCATGCTCCATCCAGCACTCAAGTCCGCGACGAACAGAACTGAGGTCTGAGGCCTGTTGTTTAGTTCCGGAACCGGAAGCTGGAACCGGAGATTGGAAGTAAAAACTTCCGACTTCCATTTCCAAATTAGTGCAAATTTTCCAAATCGGAACTGGAAGTCGGAAGTTTTTACTTCCAATCTCCGGTTCCAATTTTCAGTTCCGGGATTCGACTTCCGGTTTCGAGACTAAGGAACAGGCCCCTGGTCATGGATTGTTGAGAATTCGTCTGACTTATTTTTAACTTTATTTTTTATAATAAAAAACATCTCAATAATAAAATAGAAATAATATACAAGTTAGCTGACATATTCTTCGCAAAAGATGGTGGTGGCGGTTTTTCATTATCATTATATACTAAAAAATGTTAGAAGTCTAAAATAAAGGCTTACTTCTGCAAACAGAACTAAGAACATCATCGGTGAAATTTGCATCATTTTTAAAACTGTACATATAATTCGGACTTATACAAGAAGGCAGTCCCACTTCAGAAACATCAACCACGATGCTAACTATACCTTGATCTGTTAGTTGAGCTGATGCGGAACACACAAGATCGTCTCTGAAAATCTCCTATGCTATGAAGGTGTGATAAACATACTCTCCAACGTTTTCTCCCGGGGTTCCTGCAGCTATAAGAAAGATTTGTTTCGCGTTCGGACGACCAAAGTTATAAAACATGTAATTAGCGACAGCCATAGGTCTATAACGAAAAATGGGATAATAGCATAGAAAACTCATAGACTTAAGAAAATTCTAGAAATCTCAGAAATCTATGAAACCTCAGAAACACTTACAAGATAGGACTTGAATTTTCTGTAGCATTTTCTCGCTTCAATTTAGACAATATATCATAGACATATTGAGTACTATAAGAATCTGTTAGTAGAGTATGATTGGTCACAACGGTTTCACTATATGTTAATATTGCGGTTCTTATACTATTTTGATCAATGTTAAAGTTGTAGATGATTCCGGCTAATTCGGCGGCAACCTAAAAGCTCTTTTAGCAAATTTAAGAAGAATAATGATGACCTCATAGAAGTAATGAGACATAAATTCGCTTTCGTCTATGGCTACAACAATGTCGAAGCGTCCGGACGAGAAACCACAATAATCCGATTTTACTATAAAAATGAATGACATTAAGTTGACACCCCTAGTAAGCCGACACCTCTATAAACAATGATTGGTAATATTTGAAATTAGGCAAAAGTTTTCGGACCCAACCGGGATTCGAACCCGGACCTCCTGGCTACCGTCCAAGAGCACTACCATTGTGCTACCGAGAACTACAACTAATGCCCGTTTTTGGTGAATACATTAAAAAAAAAAAACAATGATTGGATGAAGCTAGTATAAAAATTCTTTAATTTAACATTAGAACGACATATGGCAAGTTAATATACCATATTATAGCTCAGAGTTTCAGCTTTCCAACGAGTGGTCAACCACCTCCCAAAACGCTTCCTACGCGAAGATATAGTCGTTTTTGTAAAAGAGGTCCAAAAATTCAACATAGATGATTTCAAGAGGCCCTAGACCCTCCAAAGACAAACTTTTTTCGAAACCGTGTTGCTTAGAAAAATTCCCATTTTCGTTTGTTGTGCAAGGATGTCGGCTTATAGAGATTCAACTGAAATTGTAAGCTTTATGATTGATACCTCCACAGAATGCTACTTCGAGTTCGTTTTGCCACGCCATTGAGTCATTTCCAACATTGCAGGAAAAATTATAGCCTGGACTAGAAATATCTCCATAAACACCAATGACTGAACAATCGAATAGAACTATATAAGAGCTTGCGTTTTTTAGATTATTTGATGCAGATTCGAGCGTGCCTTTTTTCCTTAATTGTTTGAATTTTTTGATTTCTCGAGTGTCGAGCTGACAAGGAACACTCCAGTAGGTAAACCAGACCAGTTTTAGGCTTAGGCTTGGGCTTAGGCTTACAAGAAATAGTCGCGAAGTGTTAGTTAATACATTTTTTACACTGAAAACAATACTTTTTTGATGGTAAATTATTTTTTGGTGCCAAAAAAATAAAACCCAAATGAAATGAGAGCTAACCGACCATAAAAGATTTCTTTCATAAGCAAGAAAATTCTTACCCCGCAGAACCAGTCACCAGAATCACAATATTTGCACTAGTTTGTCGATCACTATTAGAGACTTCATTATGTGCAGCTTCTAAGGCTCTAAAATTTTCTCACTCTTGTATACCTATAGAACCTACGTCCCAGGGTCAGAATCGTCCACATGAATTTGGCTCATATTTTTTATTTCAGACCAAAACAAGTCGGTTGATTGTGAGTTTTGATCGCTTAAAGAAATCCGGATGTTTGTAGAATTGTTTGTGAATGTTATCAACGCGATCCTAGATGCATCCCAGCCAATGTTTAAGCTTAAAAGGAAGGTGTATAGTTGGATTTGAGCCTAAATCTTGGTCGTAATGTTGGCCATAAGACATGAGTATACCATGCTAAAAACAGGTTTTGTAATGGTCATTGTCTCATCTATGGCTATTACAATGTTGTAATCGAGATACGATAGATCACATATTGGAGCAGCTAAAATTTGTGCTTTTCTAGAGCAATGACCGAGCTTACCAAACTTTATGGGCATCAACAAACACAACACACTCAAAAAAATGTTCATGACCAGACCGACAATTGAACTTAAAATTATAATACCTTTATAACTCGTAAATTTGTAAGTGGCTGTAAATCAACCGCTGTAGTTTTCGATAAGAATTTTCTCATTTCCATAGAAATCCTAATTGAATTAGTGTGCGAGTAGTAGCTGCACAAGATTGGAAAAAAATTTCATCACACGAATTGTAATAGTACCTGTGTGGTGCTGAAATCAGAAAATTTTGAGAAGATTAGTTAGATGGCATGATGAAAATTTACAAGATAGCGCAAACAAAGTTGCAAATACATAGTTTATTATTATTCAAAGTTACATTACGTTTTATTATTGAAATTTCTTTATTGAGCTAACAAAATTGCTACAATGTTCATTTTATGAAAATTTTAAAAATTGATTAAAAATTCAAAAAAGTTTGTGCATTACAACGAAGAGCTTGTAACAAATTCAAAATTTCAAATGCAGTTATCTCGAAAACTACAACGATTCAGAACATGCCTTGAAAACAAAAAATGCTCCATTTTTCGCTTTCGCCTTTGACTTTAATGGTCTGGGTTCGAATTCCAGCCTCGTCTTTGACTTTTTGCATATAGTGACTAATTCTTTTAATCACTTCTTATGTTCTGAAACCTACCTTAAAGGGGCGGGTGAAAAGAAGGGACTATTCTCAAAAAATTTTTTCCAAAACAGCCTATATAAGGGTAAAATCATGCGAAAAATCGATTGCGCGCATTCCCGAAGCGTGAAAATGCTTCCTTGACCCTGATTCAGGGNAAACAGCCTATATAGGGATAAAATCATGCGAAAAATCGATTGCGCGCATTCCCGAAGCGTGAAAATGCTTCCTTGACCCTGATTCAGGGGAAATATAAATTTTTTCGACCTTTTTCATACTAGTACTTGGTTTGAAAAGATGTTTCAACAAGCCTTGGTGATGCAGTGACAAAGCAGCGGCTTATTGGT
Source organism: Acrobeloides nanus (assembly GCA_900406225.1). NCBI lineage: Eukaryota > Metazoa > Nematoda > Chromadorea > Rhabditida > Cephalobidae > Acrobeloides > Acrobeloides nanus. The sequence continues at coordinate 38,856 of OZJO01018288.1, read as the reverse complement.
CACAAAGTTCGCGGGTTCGAATCCCGTTTGGAGCCAATTTTTTTGCACAAGGTAAAAATCGACAAATTTTTGCAAAATTTTTACCTTGTGCAAAAAAATTGGCTCCAAGCGGGATTCGAACCTGCGAACTTTGTGACCAATAAGCCGCTGCTTTGTCACTGCAACACCAAGGCTTGTTGAAACGTCTTTTCAAACCAAATACTAGTATAAAAAAGATCGAAAAAATCTATATTTTCTCTGAATCAGGGTCAAGGAAGCATTTTCACGCTTCGGGAATGCTGGCAATCGATTTTTCGCATGATTTTACCCTTATATAGGTTGTTTTGACAACAATTTTTTTTGAAAATAGTCCCTTCTTTACACCCCCTTAAACCTCGTATGGGAAAGAAATTTTTACACAACGTGTCTTATACTCATGTTATCTATCTAATTGTTTCGAAATATTGAAAATCCCTGACTCACACTTCGCGACTATTCCTTGTTAGCCAGTGATCTTTCATTTTCCTCTTTTGTTCTATAGATGTGACTCAGAAGCCATTAAGTGCATGGAATCCTATTCATTATGTGCATGGGATCCCCTTAATGCGTTTTGAAGTACATGATAAGAATTGTTTATGCCGCTCTTGGAAGCTTGACATTTTATGAAAGAGTCACAAAAGGAATTTAGTTGATAAGAAAGGCCGAAAAGCATAATCTGAGCAACAAGAGGCATTGAAAAACTATTATATAAACGCCTAAAAGATTGTAGGCACCTACGAGAGCCGAGAAAATGATTGCTTTGTTTCTAGTTGTAAGTGTAATCCCGTGGAGTTTGAACTATGCTCAGACTTGTCCAGGTAGGCTTAAAGACTAAAGACTATATCACAATTGCCTGCTTCAGGATGTGGTCAACAAAACATCTTGGACAACTATTGCGCAGCCGATTTAACTGTGGCTATAGATTTTAGCTCTGCAATGCAAAGCTCAGCCAACGTTTATAACGTAACTCACAACACTTTTTCCCTCAATAAACGCTTTAGGAAGTCGCATTCGTCGCTCAAAATTTCACTAATCTCTTGCCCATTTCAAATGATTACGTTAATACGGCTGTGATTGGCTATGGCTTTCAGGCTCTGTTCGTGTCAAATTTCTTTTACAACTATTATAATGTATGCAATATAATACAGACTGCGTGTGGCGGGTATTTGAGAGACGGCTCTTCGAGTTATGCGCTGTCAGAGTAAGGCTTACTAGGTAGTAAAATGTGTAGAAAACGACGTTTAGCTTGTTCCAGTTCTATAATGTATTTCAAGGGTCATTTAGAAAAAGAGCCGGAATTCCGACCAAATTTGTTGTGTTTACAGCTACGAAGTAAGAATTTAAATAAAGAGTATAATTTGGATTTGTTGAAAGAGCTCAAGCGGTAAGGGGAGTCGAACCCCGAACCGTCCAGTCATTGGCCTGCAACCAATCCACTGAGCCATCCTGCTTTTTGATTGAAGGGATCATTTTTATATATAGTAGTACTAGGCATTGAATAGGAAAATACTACTATTTAATACTAGGCATTGAATAGGGTTAAGCCTAAATCTAAACTGAAAAAAACAGCGCCTAACCTAACAAAGGACATGCACGAAGCGATAGCGCCTAACCTGATTTGTTATAGATGCCAGGGGCACGTTGTTGTGTTCCTCGGACACCTCGATTCTCGTCTAACGATTTAATCTTAGAGCTCGAGGAACACAACAGTGGTGACCAGGATTCGAATTTATCCTGATCATCTGAACTTTTTGGCTAATGTTAAGACCTATAACACGTTAGTTTCATTCTGCTCTATGTCTAGCTATCGGTTGCCTACTGAAGAAGAACCATTTCGCGGCCATAAGAATTTGGTCATTGTTAACGGCGAGCTAAGACATCACGTTGCTGATTTGGATTCACCTAGAAACTTGATTCCGGCTTTCGCCCAGTTGTACACTATTGATCCGGACTAGAGCATGAATTACCGATTACTGAATCCATTTTTAAAAAATAGTAGTTGTAAGGAGGATGTTGTTCGTAAGCTCGAAGGCACAATTCGTAGCTTCCATCCATATGCTGAAGCATTCATGAATGCTAAGCGCCAATACGAGAGAACAAAGGAGTTAGCTAGATGCCAAGCTGATGACGAAGGCACAGATGTAGAAAGTGCAATACCTAGATTTTGACTGATAATGTTACACGAGTACGATGTTCCGATTAACAATCGCGAACGCGGACATCATCCAGGAACTCTCGGACTACCGACGAGCGATCAAGTGCACGTAGTTTGAGCTAGTTCGGAATCATATAAATTTAGCAGCTTACATACGCACGAAGTGACGTTCGAATTGTTTCAAAAAGTGCTATATATTCTGAAAGAGCATACCTGATATAATCTATTAGAAATAACAAAATTAGCTGCTATAACACTAATCCTGAGGAAATAAACAATTTTTAAGGAATGCCCCTTACCATTCAAAAAACTTTTGGACGGTAAAGGGAGTCGAACCCCAGACAGTCCAGTCATTGGCCTGCAACCAATCCACTGAGCTATCCTGCTTTTTGATTGAAGGGATCATTTTTTCTTATATATTAGAGTTATAGCAGCTAATTCTGTCATTTCTAACGGGTTACCAGGTATGCTCTTTCAGAATATATAGGACTTTTTGAAATATTCATGCGCCACTTTCGTAAATGTCCCTCGTAAGGCTAAAAATTTTTCTTTAGTGACAAAGCCAGCATCGACGCAGCTTTACCCTTTGCTCGAAACATTACCGCTGCCGGTACCGATATCATAATCGTCGGAATCAACCAACAAAAACAAACCTATTTGTCCGAATTAACCCCCAATGTCTATTATGTCGATTTCAACGGCTTTAACAATGGATTAACCAACTTCTTGTTCAACAACACCTGCACTTTTGATCGTAATTTTCAGGGAAAAAACATGCCAATATGAATTTTAGTAACCACAACTGCGCCTCCTATGACGCTAGCAACTACCGCTAACCCTGTTTCTGACCAAATAGGCACTGAATGTTCTCATGATGTACCAAAACTCTGGCTAGACATTATTGTTGCGATTGATCATAGTGTTAGCATCGGAAGTGGAACGGGGCTTGTAAGAGAATTTTTGATTGAAAATCAAGCAAAACAATGCTTTAGATAGCGGCACAACTATTTGTAGTGTTCAATGACATGACGATTGCACAGAGCGGCTCGCCTCAATTTTCGAGAGTGGCTTTGACTTATTTCGACACCATGGTCACTATTGTTTCTAATTTGACTACATACAATAGTAGCAATGATTTAAATGCAGACTTGGTGAATATGACGGGTATAAAGCCAGGAACAGTCCGAGATTTGAATATAACAAAGTATGGAGATTTTGTTCATATATGGGGACAAAAGGGGTAATTGTCAGTTGGTGACTAAAATCTCTGTCAGTTGGTGACATAAAATCTCTAAGGATTAGGCCTAGGCTTAAGCCTAGGTCTAAACCTAAGCCTGGGCTTAGGCTTAAGCCTAGGCTTAGGCCTAAGCCTAGACTTAGGCCTAAGCCTAGGCTTAAGTCTAGGCTTAGGCCTAGGCTTAAGCCTTGGCCTCTTCCTTTGCAGATCAAGAAAATTCAGTAACTTCTAAAGATTTTAGTGCACTTGTAACAGCATACAATATGCGCCAACAAGAATCTAGAAACGCGAGACCAGTTGTTCTATTATTTACTAGTACTTTTAAGTAAACTTTTGTATTAGGATAATCTGTTTCACGATCAGTTTGTTGGGCGGTGTGACACTTTTGTGGATGGGATTTTTGCGGATTTATTCATATTGAGGGCCACTACTAATACGTTCGGACGGCTCCCGAACGGACTTTAGTTCACTAATAACTTCACTAATAGACGTTCAGACGCGTTCAGAAACATTCGGATGCGTTCGGGCGCTCGTCCGAACATTTCCGAGCGCGTCCGAACGTTCTGAACGCGTCCGAACGCCTATTAGTGATGTGTCCGAACGGAATTAGTGATGTTATTAGTGAAGTCAAAAATTTCCGAACGAATTAGTGGCGGCCCTGAGGTACTGTCCGCAAAAGTACCTTCCGCAAAGATCCGTCCGCAAACGTCCCATCCGCAAGTGTCACACTGACGTTTGTTGTAGCCAAAGAGACAATCCGTATGATTTGGCAACTTCGATGAAAGAACAAGGTTGGGTTATTATCGGAGTTGACTACAATGATGTCGGAGATCTTGCTGTCGAAATGTTGAAGAATATATCATCGCCTGGAATGTTCTTCAAAATCACTGATACAAGTGTGCCCTATCAAGATGAAATCGTTGATGCTTTTACTTTCGGTAAGATAAAGGAAGATCCAAGAGTGTTTCAAAATGGAGCCGGAGAGAGGTTTAAGAAAGACACATGGAGAGTCCTGGAGAATCTCAGGAAGCTCTAGTAGATTCTGAAGATCCGGAGAGTTAGGGGATCTCGAAAAGAATCTCTAGAATACTATAAAGCTAAACGGGATTCCCGGGAAGATCCAAGACCTTTTCAAAATCTCTGAATTTTAGCCAACTGTATATGTCCATCAAACACTCAACAATTTCGTACTGTAAACAGTACTTCCGGATATGAACATTACTATGCGGATTGTCTAGTAAGTACAAAGGGTGGAACTTTTGCACAGGTCGCTGAATTAACCTGTCAAAATCAATACAGTGGAGTTCTAGTACAAGTGACAAGCCAAGAAAAGAAAACTTTCCTCATAAGTAATCAAACTAGTTTTAATATCATTTAAAGTGATCGCGAATTTCAGACAACGTAGTTCCCTCTGAGTGGTAGTCCAAGTTTTCACATTGGTCTGCATAATCTAAACGGCGCAAGAAATTGGTATGGTTACAATGGAACCAACATTCCGGTAACCTTAAGACTTTGATGTTGAAACTGCAAAGTTTAGCTCGGAAGCTATCAAGACTGGACACCTGGATATAACGCCAGTAGTACAGGAGATTGTGTTTTTTATGATCGATATGATGGAAAAAACTGGGGCTGGGCGACAGAGCAATGTATGGGTGCAAATCCATTTCCATATATCTGTCAATTCCATGCTTGTGATGCAGACAAATATTGTGACCTAAGCTCATTTGGTTTTATGAAAGAAAAGGGCTTGCTATCCGCTTATACCATTAAAGCCTGAATCAAAGAAAATGAGCTACAGTCAAACCCCTTTAAGCTGACCCCCTTATAAACGGACCCCCTAAAATCTTTTAAGCTGATCCCCTCCCGAGGGGGATCAGCTTAAAGGGGTTTGATTGTATTACGTTTTTATTTAAAATACATAAATAAATTTTATTGAAAAGACAACAATGTGAACTCACAGTGGATAGAAAATACTCTAAACTGTATAAGTTCATTGTAGCCGGTCTAAATACCAAGTCCAAGCCCTGGCCAGACAGGCTCAACGTCTGATAGACAAACTCATTTAAAGCAGGGGTGCCAAGAACATTTGTTTCAAAATCAGCAAATCTGACTTCAAAAATCAGAGAAGCAAAAATCAGCAAAATGCTAATTTTCCATTATATTTCTTATTAATTTAACAAAATTTCGGATCTCAAAAATCAGATTTCACTCCTGTTTATTATCCTCGGAGCAAGTCAAATCGTGTATTCCAAATTTCGAAAATTGGCTTCAACAAACTTTTGAAAAATTCATCTGGCAACCCTGTTTTAGGCTATGGAGAACACGAATCCGAAGGTCCTGAAAAATCATTTAAAGGGTCTACCCCTTCCCCCTTCAAGGGGTCCCAAAATCGATTTTTCAAAAAGTTCTCCCTATCGGCTGATTTTTTGCACTCGGGGTTTTTCGACATTGGGAACATGAATCCGAAGGTCCTGACTCTTGAAAAAATCATTTAAGGGACCTACTGGACCACCTCGGTCGGGCGCGGGTCCAAAAAAAAGCGCATTAGGCAATCAGTTGGGACGCGAGGCCGACCGCCCACAGGCAATCATTCGGGACGCAAGGGGAAAAAAGGAAGTACGCCGATCAAATAGCGCCGGAGGCGCTATTCGCCAATGGCGCGTCGGCCAAAAAACTTTTGCCCCATTTTTTGTGATAAGTTTTTTGAAAATCTAAAGTATTACCCTAGTGGGAATCGAACCTGAGGGTCCAACGTTGCTTAACTTGCCAGATTGGACAGTCGGCTCCTTGGACCACTTGGCCATCGACAATGGACTTTTTTGCATTATGGGCGGAAACGGACTATATCTTTTTATGGTTGAGGAATTATGGCATGGCGTCTTTACCAAAAATGATGTTCTCTGATAGTTCTACATTGATATATCGTTATGTCACGTAGCCATACAAAGTTATAAGTTCTGCCATCAGCAGAACAAATTAGTGGCGACCCTTACAACAGAATATCAAGGGGAGGGGGCAAAAGTTTGGAGGAAAACGTCCAAAAGTTCGGGGACAACCGACAAAAATTCGGAGACACTACCCCTGTCGGATTTTGCGTTTTTTGTATTGAAAACACCGAAAAACGCAAAATCCGACAGTGGTAGTGTCCCGAACTTTTTTCGATCTGCCCCCGAACTTTTGGACGTTTTTCCCCGAACTTTTGCCCCTCCCCTGATACGTTGACTAGCGCGGACTCTTATTCTTCGTGTTATATTTACCTGTTTCTCAAGCGATTGTTTGTTTCAAGTATAAATAGTATTCAAAATTAATTTTGTCTGATTTTGTCATTTTATCCACTTTTGATTTGGCAAAAAATGATGACTTTGTAATCAACCAACAAAGTCATCCCATTTTATGCCTATTTGTGATCTTCCTTTGAAGGAGGTGAAAATTAGGGCCTTTTCTCAAAAAAATTTTTTGAAAAATGATCTTCTAGGAGTAAAAATGGTTGAGGGACATTTTTTCCCTTGTCCATTTTTTCCCCGTGACCATTTTTTCCCCAATTTTGATAAAAATATGATTATTTTGAAATGGGGAGGATTTTTTCAAAAAGTTTAAAGTGCGTTTTGTAGAGCATTAGAAACTGCATCGGAACGAAAAAAAATCCCACCAAAAACGAAGTCAAAATTTGAATTATAAGGCTATAAAGGCATACANACAAAGTCATCCCATTTTATGCCTATTTGTGATCTTCCTTTGAAGGAGGTGAAAATTAGGGCCTTTTCTCAAAAAAATTTTTTTGAAAAATGATCTTCTAGGAGTAAAAATAGGGTGAAAAGTCGATTGTGCACATCCCCGTCGCGTGAAATGTTTCTTTCACCATGTTTTTGCGAAAATAGCACTATTTCACGTTTACTTAAAATTTGCGTCAAAGAGTTTTACAAAACATTTCTGTTAGGGGTAATTTCATGCAAGGAATCGATAGCACACATTACCGAAGCCTGGAAATGCTTTCTTTAACTGTTTTTCCTCAAAAATACTATTTTTATAACATAATGTGTGCTATCGATTCCTTGCATGAAATTACCCCTAACATAGATGTTTTGTAAAACTCTTTGATGTTTGGAATTATGCAAATTTTAAGCAAACGTGAAATAGTTCTATTTTCGTGAAAACAAGATGAAGAAAGAAGCATTTTCACGCGATGGGGATGTGCGCAATCGATTTTTCACCCTATTTTTACCCCAAGAAAGTCATTTTTCAAAAAAATTTTTGAAGAAGACCCTAATTTTCACCCCCTTTAAAGAAATTGTTTAGAATTTATGGCGGCAATTAAAGTTGTTGATCAAGTATTACAGCTTTCAACATGGCCAGATTTGGATGGGCTATTGAAAGAAGACATTTTAAACGATGAAGGTATTGTTTTTTACTTCTTAGATATAAAATGTGTAAATACAGCTTTTTGATAGGTTTTTATTTGGTCCTAGGGTGTTTCAATACGGATTTTTTAAGACTATACTCGAAAAACTTTTTCGATTGACTTATTAAATCAGGGGAAATGTATTGAAGTGAAATCCAGACATAAAATTCAACAAATACTCCGTTTTAGCGGCTGATTTCATGTAGTATGGGGGGGGGTTTGGCTATGAGTATGGGTTTTTTGGCTATTTTTTATAACTCTATGAAAGGAATAAAATTACACAACATTATTTTATTTTATGGGAAGGGAAAATTGACCAAAAATGCCAAATTTTCGAAAAAATGATAAAAAATCGCATTTTTCGGCCTTTGCCGATTTCAATGAGTTAACGTGTTGGCAAGTGATAAGTAAAAATACAATGTACTTGCCAACTCAGATACTGTTTTTTGTCGTAATTGTCAACAGTTTCTCTAACAGCGCCTTTTTAGTGATTGCTAACGAACAAAAACTTGAATAAAATTCGTTTTTGCTATTTTTAGAACAAAGGATTCCATTTTTCGATGATCTAATCTTACGGATATTATACAGAATCAAAGTCAATCCGAATGCTATGGAAACGAATGAGCATGAAACTATTGGAAAGTTTTTCAATTACGAACTATTAGATGATGTCATAAATTCTAAAGTGGATCTTATCTTCAACTATTTCACAAAAGCCATTATGCATGCGTACAATTTATTGGAAAAACATGTATGTTTTGTTTGCAAGAAGAGTAATAGATCTAATATACATGAAGTTCGAGTGAGCCACGGAAACGGATTTAAACTCGAATTTTTGAAATGTGGGAGCAATAAAAAAAGCAACTTGGAATTTCGTAATTTAAAAAGTTCGTATCTCGTAATTTTTTCGTAATTCGAATTACAGTACATCCCTGATGGCGACATTTTTTAATATTGCTGGTTTTTTTATAGGATGACTCTATTAGTCCAATACTAAATGATTTGAAAACACGTCTTCAAGTTTATTTTGTACTTTTCCTCCGCAGTGCATGCTATTATGAGTAAGAGTTTTCTTTTATTTTTTATACGAAATCTGAATTTTTAGTGTTGACCCTACTCATATTCCAATAATTTTTGCGAGGCATCTTTTATTGGATTACACATTGTCGTGGAACAACCATCGAATAATTGAGGATTTGATTAAAACGTGTATCAATAAAGATTTGATGGATGAACAAGCTCTTTCTGAAGTAAGTCATCACGAAAAAAATTATCGCACCTCGCCGAAATAGCACTTGCTTTTTTGCTTCTCGATGGTTTGTGGGGACATTCTCCCCTTGTTCTTATACCATTTAAAAAAATTCTTGGTTATATAATATTCAACATTATTGTTAAATATAGAGATTGGAAATTTTGATCATTAAAACTGGTATGTTTTACTTGATTACGATCCAAAATTCGCTTGCAATTCGATAAAACTCCTATAGAGCTGCAACTTTAATATTGATTTTGATCGAGTCGTCTGGCTCCATAACCCCAGCTTTGATCGTTTTTTCAAATTTGATTAAAACTGAGGGTATAGTGCCAGACGACTCGATCAAAACCGATATTAAAGTTGTAGCTCTATTTATCGAATTGCAAGCGAATTTTGGATCGTAATCGAGTAAAACATACAATTTTGATCGATTTTGATGATGAAAATTTTCGATTTCTAGTTAAATATACACTTTTAGGTCTTTAATCCGGTCTTGGATATAATTCGCATATGTGTTATGAACATTTCGCTAGCTCAGGATGATGATCGGATTATGGAATTACCATATAATGCTTTAATTATACTATTATCCTTCAAAATTGATAATAGTATGCCCATTGCAGATTTGGTATATTTTGAGCAATCAACAAAAAATTGATTGAATTTTAGATTGTTAAAAGACACGATTTTTGTCCTAACGTCAATGGCCGTAAAATTTCAGCTGATTCTTTCCTGGGACCATTCTTCAATTTGACAGTTGCCGATTGTGAAGGCGAAGTAATTTGAGGTTATACATTTTAAAATTACATTATAATTTAGGAGAAAAGATATTTTGGTGGGGAGCGATATTTTGATATGGACGACCTGCCACCAGAAGAAAATAGGAATTTGCGTTACAAAGCTTACCAGGATCGCATGAATAACTATAGGGTAATTTTGTGTTTTATGAAATTCGAATCTAAGAATTTAGAAACAAATGTTCAATATAATTCGGAAATTGTTAAGCAGCCAAAACGCGCGGGAGCCAATCGTGAACTATTTGGCTACAATTCTCCAATTTAATCGTAAACGAACTCAAATTCAGGTAATTTTTTGTCTTACATGGTAAAGTAGAGATGCTGGTTAATTGGCATAAAAGGTCATCTCGTTTAATGCATGGCCAGAGATATCTGACCCAACCAAATTTTTTTAGTTGCTAGACAAAGCAAATTTTTAAAGTGCCCTCCTAGCTACACCAATATTTTAGGCTGATCATTCAGAAAACGCCACAGATGGCTTCATGTTGAATATCTTAAGTGTTATATTGGAGTTAGCAGAGCCGATTCGGAATGAAAAGTTGAACCAAGTAGACAAATATTTTGTGTTCCACCCAAAGTATCGCATCAACGTAAAAGATGAAACAAGATTCAAGTTCAATTCTGAACAACTTAACGAATGGGTTCAAACTTTAGGTTCGTCTTATTTTATAGTTTAAAGATTATAATCTTGTTTTAGACTTGTCTTCTGAAGTCAAATTTCTGACAGAATGTTTCTACTTGGCAATTCATGCTCAAAACTTGGCTATGAACTCAACTATCGAAAACTTTGATCGACTTAAACGTCATATGCAACATATTGTGACCCAGAGTCGAAATTTGGAAGAACTTTTGCGTCTAAATCCTAATGGTAGTCGAACAGGTCGTTATAAGGCTGAACAAGAGAACCTTCGAGTTTGGAAAAGGAAGCTCACTGCGGCTGTGATGTGCATAGAAACGGTCATTTATGATGAGGCACTGCTCGATCGAAGTTTGGAATTTGTTAACAAACAGCTCTTATTCCTGGTCAATTCGATCAATCCGAACTAGTTAGTTATCACTTTTTTTGCGAATCATCTATTTTTTATAGCTTTGATGACAATTTGTTGCCAAACGAGGTTCCGAAATTGTTTGGAATGTATCCTGAATTTTTTCTGGAATCTGTACTCGATTTTGTACTTTTCTTGCTTAAGTAATATATTTTTTATACCAAAAAACTTTGAAAGCACATGCTTTGGTACTAGTTCGGGATAGAGGATGCACTTTTTGAAAAAAACTAATTTTTTGAAAATGACCACTAGTGTTAATTTTTGCGCTGAATTCAATAATTGCACTCCCTGGGCTCAAGAAACAAGACTCATCCCGCGTGTCGTATTTTTGCTGAAAATTATGTTTCCCCGACAAGTCTTATGTTGGCGGGGAAATGTGAACTTGCATCTTGTTTTTTGAACCCAGAAAGCACTTTGGAAGTGCTTAAAAAGTTCCTCTAGAGTGGTCGTTTTCAAAAAAATTATTATTTTTTCGAAAAATGCGTCCTCTATTCCGAACTAGTACCCATTTTTTAGAGTCCAACCAAAAGTATTTCTGCGCAATCCTCGTGATTTTCCTCACTATTTGTTGATTTTCATTTGCTCCACACATTATTTCAACAATCCATTTTTGGCTTCAAAGGTTTGTGTTATTGTTTTTTTCAATGTTCATTTTATACGCCACACACCACGATTCATTTTTAGATCGTGGAAGTGCTTTTTACACTTTGTCCACAAGTAAATCCTTCGTGTGCCGGATATCATGATAATTTTGTGACTTTGCCATTAGCACGGGAAAGTTTGTTTCCAAGTCTAGTCAAGTTCTATGCCGATGTTGAACAAACGGGATCTCATTCCGAATTCTACGATAAATTTACAATTCGCCGCCAAATTCAAGTTATCTTCCATTCGTTGTGGAGTAAACCCATCTATAGGTCTCAAATGAGAGAACTGGCAATGTAAGTCGTAATCTTTTTCAATATACAATAGCAGACGAAAAAACTTGGGCCAAACATCTAAGCATGCTTATAAGTGAAAAATCGTCGAATCTCACAAGAAACCATCTCCTACTATCAGATCAAAACCTATGTCAAAATGAATTTTATGTTAAAGAGCACCAAAAAATATATCGAAAAATGTGGAAAAATTTTCCCCATGAGACTCCTCTGTGGGCCTGGAGACCAAAATGTGTTTTTTTGGTCGAATCTCAGCTTCTGAAAAAGTTTCAGGCGCGATTCTTTTTCGTTCTGGGGTAATAAACTTGAAATACTTTTTCAGAAGCTGAGATTTGACTATTTCACTTATAAGCATGCCCAAATGTTTGGCTCAAATTTTTTTGTCAGCTACTGTATGCAATGCATATTTTTTAGTGCAAGCCCGCCACCTTTTATCCGATTCATTAACATGGTTTGTTTTTCTTTGATTCATTTACTATATCAATTTATTTTTAGGTGATTAACGATTCCACTTTTCTGTTAGATGTAAATTTCTTTCCTTATTTTAAATGTAACTTACTTTTAGGAATCGTTGTCCAATCTGAAGAAAATTCACGATCTGGAAAAGATTATTTCCGACGAAGAAAATTTCAGCAAATTATCGCAGGTATTTTACAGAATTGTTTCCAGAAAATTAGGAATATTCAATTTAGGAGGAACAAAAATCGAAGAAAGATGCATTGGATGAAGCTTCACGTATGGTTCGTTCATGGCTTTTGCTCGGAAGTGAAACATTGGACTTGTTTTACAATTTAACATTGGATGCTCCTCAGCCATTTTATCAGCAAGTGCTCGGAGATCGGGTTGCTTCTATGTTAAATTTCAATATCATACAGGTGAATTGGTTAGACTTCTCTTTTTTGGGGATGGTGTTTTAGATTCGTGGGTGATTAAATAGACATCGGGTAATATAGCTAATATGACTGCTAACGCAATTTTTCAAAAACCGTCTCAAATCGACTTGTTTTGAAGAGCTATGACCAAAAACGCGAAAAAAAATTTCGAGCGAACGTTTTTGGGCTTTTCTGAAAAAAAACTATATATCCCGAGCATGGCGGATAGAAATTTGTTCGTGTTTTTTGATCATAACTCTTCAAAACAAGTCGGTTTTGGAAAAATCGATGACATAGAATTATTGGGTATATTATCCTATTGTCTTATATGCTCTTTAGTTGACTGGACCAAGGAGCACAGAACTGAAAATTAAAGATAAGCAGCGTTTTCATTGGAATCCAAGGAAGACTCTGGAGCAACTCGTTCAAATTTACAAGAACCTCAAATCGGATGAATTTGCAAAAAACATTGCTCACGATGAAGTTTGATATGTTCTTGTTAAATCGTACAAACTTGGTTATTTTAGCGTTCTTATACGCCTGAGGCATTTAAACCAGTTATCAAGAAAATAAAAGAAGTTCTACCAATAACTCAATCAGAGACGTTCGAGAATTTAATGCAAGATGCTGAACAGAAATACAAAGAGAAGCTGAGAAGTGAAGAAGACTTTGGAGATGATATTCCATATGAATTCCTTGGTATTCGCATAAAACACTATCAAACACACGTGCAAAAAAATTTTCTTAATAAAGATGATGTTTTCCCAAGACTTTTCCCCTCAAACCAATCCCCACTTTGTGTCGGTCAAAAATATCAGTTTTTTGCCTAAAATTCAATCTTTGCTCTTTTTCACAACAATTCACATTTTTCTCCAAAAAAGAAGATTAGCAATTATGTTGAAACTGCTAAGAAAATGACGATTTTGTCCAAAAATGATGGATTTTGATGAAACAAAATGTAAAATGCCCTCTCCCACATTGATATATATACTTTCATTAGATTAATAGGATTCAAGGGGATAAATGAGTCATAATACTCATAATTTTGGGAGCTACTACACAATAGGGGGCCACTCATGTGAAAAATTTTTCGAAAATTTTNTCGAGGCGAAAAAAATGCTTGGAAGGCCTGTGTATTGAAGCGAAAAGTCGAAAAAAATGCTTGGAAGGCCTGTGTATTGAAGCGAGAATTCGTAAAAATGTGATTTTTACTTCAATACAATAGCCTTCCCTGTATCAGGAAAGCGTTTTTCGCTTCGAAAATGTCAAATTCGGATTCCCCATAGAAGTGTCATTTCTAGAAAAAAATTTTCGAAAATTTTTTCACGTGAGTGGGCCTACCCCCTATTATGTAATAGCTCCCAATTTTGTAGACACGATCATGGGTGATTTAATGAGAGATCCGGTGACACTTCCATCTGGACATAATATGGACCGTAAGCATATTCAGCGACATCTTCTCAACGATAAAACGAACCCTTTCAATCGAATGCCATTAACTGAAGATGAACTTGTTCCAAGTAAAAATTTCATTTATATCTTTCTGTTATAGTTTCATAATTTTAGATACGGAATTGAAAAAACAGATTGACGCTTGGATCAAAGAAAGGAGATCAATGAACTAAAAATTTGTTGATTCTATTCTCTCATATTTTCTCACATGTTTTATTATTGTAACTATTATATCTATTGACTTTCATGAGTTTGTGAAAATTGCAATCAAAACGAGGTACAGTTGGGTGTACAGTAACAGTATAGTTGAAAATTTTTTGGACAAGTACAGAACAGTACAGTTGAAAAAAATTGGTACATTTGAAACTATGCTCAGCTCAGAGACTTCATGATTTTTGTCAAAATTTTCAATTCGATATTTTCGATCCAATCACCTGAACAAAAAATGTTTCTACAGTTGTACTGCATGTTTTAAAATTGTCATTTTACGCCAGCATTGTTTCAAATGTACTCATTTTTTCTCAACTGTACTGTTCTGTATTGTACTTGACCAAAAAATTTTCAGCTGTACTGTGTTCACCCAACTGTATCTCGTTTTGTTTTGTACAATTTTTAAAATTTATTTAATTAAAAAAAATTTCATTCCATCGAAAACATAAAAAGAAGCAAATTAAAAAATATTTATGATTTAAATGAATTTTTGAGTCGATAGATTTCTTTATCAACCAATTCGCGATTCATATATACCATGAGTATATAAAATCGGTACACTGCACTAGGTACAGTCCAATCATAATTTTATCAATTTTGGCTTGACTGTTCTGTATTTGTCGCAAATTTTTTAATTGTACTAGTACAGGTACATTTGAAACAATATACCCTGTAGATTTTTTTGTTCAAAACCCCCAAAAATTATATGAAAAAATTTGTATTACAGTAAACTCTCGTTAGCGGGTCAACTTATCGAATTTTTCAGGGGGGCCGATTATCCGATGTTTTGTTAAAAACTACAAGTCATCTGGTCACTTGTGTGAGGTACAATTGCCCCACCCTAGAATAAATCTAACTATATTTATCACTCATTATTGAAATGTTTAAGATAAAGAGAAAAAGTTTAAAAACAAGTTATGTTTATTGGATGTAAATTTTATGTGCCTTGTTATTGATTCAATGGCTAACTGGGTTATTCCTTATGAAATGAGTAAAAATTCATAACTAAACATTGATTTTTTTAATGCTAATAGGTAACGAAAAATTATATTGAAAATGTTCCTAAATTTTAAAAAATAATGGGGACCCTTTCATCTAGCAACATGTACAGGAGGATAAGTCCTGGCAAAGGGTTTACGAAATTCTGGCACGAAATACTGACATAGCGTGCAAAAAATTCTGTCCGTTTAGCAAAGCCGGTTATATAGAAATCTCAAAAGTAAGATTTGGTATGCTAAAACAGACAGAACTGTTTGCACGTTATGTCAGTATTTCGTGTCAATTTATGTCAGGACTTCGTACATCCTTTGCCAGGACTTCTCCTCCCCTCTATATTTTTATCGGGATTTTGTTCCGGAATGAGAGGGAACTTGTGCTCTCACATGTATATACTCTACTGAATTATATTGATGTTTTTCTCGATTTAATGTATTAAGTGTTAAATAAATCATTTCCAAACAAGCAAGAATTGTTAAGGATGTGAACTCAGNTATATTGATATTTTTCTCGATTTAATGTATTAAGTGTTAAATAAATCATTTCCAAACAAGCAAGAATTGTTAAGGATGTGAACTCAGTGCTAACTTGAATATTCTTTGAGAATAAATCATGAGTTTATAGAAGTAAACATCCAATGTTATGGGGGGGGGGATAATTACCCCCTTCTGTTCAATGGTGTAGCCATGGGAGGGAGGCGACCGTCCCCGCTCCTGAAAAAAATTGAAATTTTTCCTAACCGCCCCTATACCTGGAAATTTTTTTTGAAAAAATCCCTTTTTTCAACAAATGCCCATTTTTTATAATTCAACTACAGTAACACCCCTCGTTCCGGCACATGTGTTTCTACCTACGCAAACTATGAGGCCCATTATGTAATATTAGCTAAGTCTTAATATAATTAGATTATAGGAAACTTGTGTACATTTGTAAAATTTTTTAGTCTATATTATTAATATAAAATTTTACAGCACATTTGCCACAAAAATTCGTATGAAAAACAAAGATTACTATGAAAAAATTTTAGCGCGGAAACAAACGACTAGATTTACAATATAATTATCGAAAAGAGGAGTTTTTACGAAGAATTAGTAATTTTTAAANACAAAGATTACTATGAAAAAATTTTAGCGCGGAAACAAACGACTAGATTTACAATATAATTATCGAAAAGAGGAGTTTTTACGAAGAATTAGTAATTTTTAAAATATGCGGAAATTATCCAACCCCCTATAGTAAGATATATCTAGATACTTTTTTCGCCATAACTTTGATAGGAACAACCATACGCCGAGATCTTGGTTTCATTTTAAAGCTACGAACGTGAACTTTAAGAAGATACCAAGATCTCGATGTATAAAGTTTCTAACAAAAGCTATAGTGAAAAGTATCCGGCAATAGAGAATCGGATAATTTCCGCATACCCTGTAATTACATCATTAAGTATATACGATATCTAATTCTTTGTTCAATTTTTACTATTTAAAAAACGACAATTTATACACCGAGCAGTGGACAAGCTTATAGAATTATATACTTTGCTAATGGACACATCCGAAATTATAGAAGTTCAATGAATAATAGAGCAAAAAAGCATACAAGATGCAAATCAAATGGTGAATCTTGTTTACAGAAAAGTCAATCGGAAATGTTGTATGAATTATTGATTTTTAATTTAAAGCCAAATCTCGAGAATTGTTTTTCTAGCAACCAACTTGATTTTCATAAAGACTACCTATAATACGAATGACATAAATTAACAACAAATAAAAAAGAAACGAATATAGAAAGTCAATAAGGAGTAGAAAAATGGCTACAGTAGAGAAAATTTGCATGTTTTGTGTTTTAAATTAAACTAGCAATTATGCTTATGGCAAGATTGGAAGAAGAAAAAAGATGATTTAATTGTAATTTAATGTAGTTTGAAGAGAGAAAAAAACATCTCGACAAGGATTAAGGTAGAATAATTCTATTTGAGTTGGATGCTTGAACCCATCTAGGTCATCAACTTCACGTAGGAATTATAATTAGATACATCTCTCTTCAGGATCTCTCGACAAGGACCCATCACGCGTTCGAAACGAGCACGGTCGAGCTTCACGCATTTTAAAAGAGTTGTTGCGACAACTGTGGCTGCACGAGGTCGGTCCAAAAGTAGAGCGATTTCACCTAAAATGAGATTGTATGGATGAATTTTTTTATAGTTGGAGCTGAAACCGACGATAGAGGTATATGCTTTCAAACCTACCGAAATAATCAGATGGACCAAGCTTTCCAACAACCTCATACGGAGCATCATCGCTACGTTTTTGCAAGACTTGAGCTTCACCTTCAACAATGATAAAGAACTCATCACCAGGTTGCCCTACAAAAATAATTTTCAGTTTATAAATAATTTGAAGACGGTGTTTTTTACCTTGTTCAACAACATGAGTTCCAGGTTCAAAGTCGCACCTCTCTAAGGCATCCGCAACATTGGCACGTTCCCATTTATCAAGGTCAGCTAAACAATTCAAATTATTTATCTCGAGCGCTAGTTTAGTTTAGGACGTATCTTTCAATTTTACTCGATTTTCGCTAATTTTCCTTTTTTTATTCGATTTTCCCTAATTTTCCTATTTTTCGATTTTTACTTTGTGCAAAAAATTTGGCTTCAAGCGGAATTCGAAACCGTGATCTTGTGGCCACGAAGCCGCTGCTTTTTCACTGCACTACCGAGACTTGTTGATACGTCTTTTCAAACCAAGTACTAGTACTTTTAAAAAAATTAAAAATCGAAAAATTTTGCAATTTTATGACTCCATGAGCTCAAAAAATTTATATCTAATCAATCAAGCGACTATTATATTAGTTTTTTTTCTAACTTTTGAGCTAGGTCTCGAAAAAATCTGAATTTGTCAGGCCTTGAAAGTTCCTTGTAAGCAAAAAATGAGATTTAAAAAGACATACCCAATATTTGCACCTTGCTGAGAAATTCATCATAAAGCTTCCTCTTGCGCATTGTAGATCCCATAAGAATGGCCCGATAAGTTTGTCTGTCAATAGCCCACAATTTCACTTGCTCACTCTTTGCCACAACTGTTGCGGCACGCGGCGTGCCGTAAATGAGTGCTAGCTCACCAAACGACCCGCCTTCTTGAATCGAAAGCACATATTCATTATTCACGAACACATCAACTTCGCCAGAATCTATCACATAGAAATTGTCACCTTCTTCTCCCTAGAAATAACAAATTTTGCAAAAAAGAGAAGCAAAACTTCAGTACTACTAAGGATTAAAGACCCTACTTAAAGTGATTTTTGTCAAAAATTTTATATCTTTTTTTCTTTAGAAATGACCCATATATATCCAATAGTAAGATGACACTGGCACGGGAGGGTGGGTGGATGATTTTTATATTTTTCGTCTGCCTGGGAGGATAGATAAAATTTTGGAGCTCTTTCCGCTGGGGAGACGCAACTAACAGGATTCCAAAAACTGATACTTTTTTGAAGAAAATTTTATGAAAAAATATCCAAAAACTGATCCCCTGGGGAAAAGATTTTTGATGAATTATAAAATAACATTGCCAACGTGTTCCCCGGAAATTACCCCTAGAGGATATTTTTCCATAAAATTACTTCAAAAAAGTATCAGTTTTTGGAATCCCGTTGATTGTATCTGATTGGGGGAGCTCAGAAATTTTTTAAAAATTTTATCAAATTACCTTGGTGTCCCCTTATTCTTTCTCAAAATTTTAAAAATTTCCGTGGGTGAGTGATTGGGGATAGTCTCCCCCTATTGGATATGTATGAAATGATCTCTCTAGGGATAACTTTATGCGGAAAATCGGCTATGAGCATTTACAAAACATGAAAACGAGTTTTTTCGGAAAATACTTCATAAGCATGTGTCACATTTTTAACAAGAATTACATGCTTATGAAGTATATACAGCTCATTTCCCAAAAAAACTCGTTCTCATATTTTTTAATGTGCGCAATCGATTTCCCCGCATAAAATTACCTCTAGAGAGGTCATTTCCAAAAATGACTAAAAAATTTTTTGAAAAAAATCACGCTAAGTGGGATCCCTAATCCTTAATAGTACAAAAACTTCCATACCTGAACAATAATAGCTTCGCTCTTCTTCTTCACAACCGGAAACATTGCATCAAAAATTGCCGTCTGCTCATCCGGATCTAAGTGTGCAAATAGTACGTTCTTACACATGGCTGTACGTAGTGCTTTTTGGGTATCTTCATCTTTTGGGATGACAACTTTTTGATAGTTGGCCGCTTCATTCTCATCCGGTACCTAAAAGAAAGAAAATAAGTTTATCAAATTCATATTAGAAAAATTATATGTTATTACAGGGTGGCGCAAAAAGTGGAAAAAATTTTGGGACCCCCGAAAACCGATTCACCCCCTTCACGTTATCAAGCGTTATCATTTGGCTATTCCCCTACATGATAACATAATACAGGAATGCCAAGAACATTTCAAAATCAGAAAATCTGACTTCGAAAATCAGATTTTAGGAGCAAAAATGAGAAAATGTTAATTTTCCATTATATTTCTTATAAATTTGACAAAATTTCGCATCTTAAAAATCAGAATTGACACTGAAAAATCAGAATTTGCCTGATTTTACATTCCAAATCAGCACTTTTCTGAAAAATCAGCAGACTTGGCACCCCTAACATAATATCTGGACGACCCCAAATGTCAAAAAAGCCATTTTTGCGACACCCTGTAAAATTTTTTTTCATCTTTCGAGACATACCTCAGCTGAAATGCCAACTCTTCTCCTTGTGCTTGGAGGTTTTCTCGGCTCTTCTTCCATAGTATCATCTTCATCAGCCTCGGCATTTCTGGTTTCCTAAAGTTCATAAATTATTAATTAGTTAGTGTTTAAAATTAAATGTATAAACCTTATTTGGAAGTGACATTTTTTAATCTAGAATCTATAGGCTCAAAAAGGAAAACAATAGAATGAAATAGAAACCAAAGCCGCCAAGTGAGTACTAATAAAAAGTTTCCAATAAAACCGAAACAATTATATATATAAGATACAAAGAACAAATTTCCCTGGCTGTCTTTGAGTGAGAGAGTAGCAGAGCATTGTCGGAGAGTTCGTCAAGAAGATGTGGATCCAACCGGCGTGGTCCTCTCAATGTTTTCTTGGCCCAGAACGGCTCGCCTCATCTTCGTGTGGGAAAATATGTTAACAGGATGAGGGCCAACAAGTGCGAAGCGCTTGAGAACCACCGCAAAATCTCCATTCACGATCAATTCAATGAGAAAACTTTGGGGTCCACTTGGGTGATAATAACAAAAAAAGATTTATGATATGCTTTTTGTTTATAGCTTGAGTATTTTTACATGAAAATTTAATCAAAACAAAAAATAATTTTTAATTTTATTATTTTATGGTAAACAGGGTGCGAAAAATTAAGTGATAATCACACAAAAAATTCAATATTTGACCCCATAAAAATGAATTTTACTCGGAAAAAGGAGTGTGTTATAACACCGGTATAACAACTAAAAGAAGACATACATGAAATTTCCCATATGGCGTTCGAAAATCGGGAAAAAAGTCCACTAGATGGCAAGTGGATATGGTCAAATGCAGTGGTGGTGCTAGTCTTTAGTGTGGAGAAACCGAAACCGCATGTTTTAAAAACCGACCGAAAGTTAAAAAACCGAAAAATTATTTTTCAAATGACCAAAATTTCTCTCTTATGATAATCCTTGAGTCAAAAATAAGTAAAAATACTAATTCAACCACTGAATGAGGCACGTGCAGACATTTCTCTTGCGCGATCCAAATTGTCGCTAACTTCGATCCAAAAATCAAATATTGCCGCTCCATACGAATGGAATCATAGGTCGGCAAGGGGGAGTCTCTCCCTGACCCACGCACTCATGGACCCAAAATTAAGGGGGAACTACCTCATGGACCCCGCCAAACATATGAGGTAGTCCATAAAAATTGGATGTCAGCTAAAAAAGGTCCATTTTTTAAAATCTTAGCCGAATTGGTACTAGAGCTTTTGGCAACGAACAAATAGTTGCCAAAAACTCGTTTTAAAAAAAGTGGCGTTGCCAAAAGCTCTAGTACCGCCGAATTTAATGAGATAGTGGGGGACCATCTCATCGGGGGTCCCCTTCCCCCACATTGCCGACCTATGAATGAAATGTTGATTCCAGGCACCATCGAGATTCGAAGAAGTTGCTATCGGCCAGCTTAACAAAGTAATGGGGTTGCCACCATTCCTGAAGGACACGTAGTCCAAAACAACATCCACAATACCAATGTGTTTCGCCTTAGTAGGCTCGCCCCAGCGACGAACGTCCAGAATTTCATTTTTAAATCAAAAAGCATAATTTTTCGCCAAAAAATGCCTTTTTCTGAACATTTTCAGCTTAAAAACGGCAAATTTCAACAAACAAATCGCGAAAATTTTGTTTAAAAAACCGAAGGTCATAAAAAAGACCGAAACCGGACGATTTTTATCCGTTTTCCCTACTCTAATAGCCAGGTTTGGGGGCAAAAAAGGTTTTTTCAAGGGAAAAAATCGAATTTTTTAAGAAAAAAATTGATAAAAACGTTTAAAAAATAGGTAATTTTATTATTTTTTGAAAATTTTTTTTATAAAAATGAAAAAATCATAAGGGGGACCCTTATGAAATTTTTTGCTGACCTTCAAAACAAAAGGAGGGACCATTAGGAGAGACCAAATTTTCATTTTTCCAAGGCGTTCGAAATGTCAAATTCAGATTCCGCACATGTTTTTACCCCTAGAGGAATCATTTCCAGAAAAAATTTTCTCACGTGGGTTCCCTCCATTTGTGTAGTATCTCCCAATTTTTTTGAATCCCCAACATGAAAATTTAGACCTCCGGGATTGAATCTTCAAGGGGCAAAGTGAATTATCCACTTGACCATGAATACATACTTGCTGTATAGTGAATTTTCCCCCGATTTTCGAACACCATTCCCGGAATGCGTGAAATCTCCCAAATTTAATTATAGTATAATTTTTACCTTGATTTCTACTTTGGGAGGCTCACTCGAAGAGGGCTGTCGATTTTCATCACTTTCACCGCTCAAAATTACAGCCGAGCTGCGTGCGCCATTCCGGCGTTTTAAGCTAAAGTTCTGACCCATCCAATCCGACGCACATCAAGTTTTCATTAGAAACAAGAAATATTTATCGACCTCAATCCACGTCAGGAGTTAATTGGCCGGAAAAGGGTAATGAGTGATAAGAAATTAGACACCAGTTTGCAAAAAAGACGTTCGAGAGGCCACCAGAATGAATTTTAACGTTTGCCGGACAAAGGAAGGAAAGTGCAATTGGAAGCCANGGAGTTAATTGGCCGGAAAAGGGTAATGAGTGATAAGAAATTAGACACCAGTTTGCAAAAAAGACGTTCGAGAGGCCACCAGAATGAATTTTAACGTTTGCCGGACAAAGGAAGGAAAGTGCAATTGGAAGCCAAGCGGGCGAGAGTCGATTCGGCTGCTTCTCCCACGATCGATCACTTTCAGCGCAGAGAAATGAGAGAAAGTCGATGGCCAACTGCAGCCCCGTTTTGTTATGCCGGCAATGAGACAGCCGAATGAAAGGGAATGGGGTGCGCAACTGGCCGAGGCGAAGAAACCGATCGGTGCACAGCTCGCTCACTCGCTCGTTCACCGAGGTGCCCCGCCAATTCTCTCTTGGCTTTCTTTCATTCTCATTGCTCTAATAGTAACGTAACACACTTTACTAGGGAGACTAACACCCTCACCATTAGAGTACCACAGAGACGAATTCATGCAAAAAAGACAAGAATTTTGATTAATTTTGGAGATATTTAAATTCATTTTTAACGATTTTATCTTCTAATAAATAATCTGAAAAGAAGCACCTGAGATCGCTGTTCATTCAATTTTTCGAAGTGTTCCTTGAGAAAAAGTATAGGGTTATCTGGTTTGTGTATACAAAGACTGACAATAGCTTCTTTTACAATTTGTTGAATGTTGTGACGCTGGACATAGGCCTGGCACTGCGCCAATTGTGCTTCTTCGCTCGTCCCAGAGGACATTTTGAGCTATAAAAAAAGCAATGGTAGGTTTATTTGATTAATATAACTTTTTAATGGAATATATAATCACGAGAAATATTAAATTGATTTAATGTATGAATAACACGGCACGTGAAAATCCAAAACAAAGTGCAACTTTAGCAGTTAGTCGAGCCCTCGTGGCCAGTGTTTTCAAGGAACTCAGGGGTACTCGGAAGCGCTCGTAAGCACTCAGAGGCTCTAGAAAGAACTCAGAAGCGTTCGGAAGAAATTGTAAGCACTTGAATGCGCTTGAAAGCGCTGGGAGGCGCTCGGAAGAACTCGTAAGCGCTCAGAAATACTCGGAGGCGCTCGGAAGCAATCGGATCATGGCGGAGATTTCGTCCAGGGCGCTCGTAAGAACTCGTAAGCACTCGAAAGCCCTCTGAAGAACTCGTAAGCACTCGAAGCCGCTTGGAAGCGCTCGGAGGCGCTCGGAAGCAATCGGATCAAGGCGTAGATTTCGTTCGGGGATCTCGGAAGCACTCGGAAGCGCTCTGAAGAATTCGTAAGCACTCGAAGCCGCTTGGAAGCGCTCGGAAGTAATCGGATCAGGGATTAGATTTCGGAAGAACTCGTAAACGCTCGGAGGAGCTCAGACGCAATTGGAGGAGCTCGGAAGCACTCGAAGGCGCTAGGAAGAACTCGGAAGCAATCGGGGCGCTCGGAAGAACTCATAAGCACTCAGAAACACTCGGAGCGCTTGGAAGCGCTCGGAAGAACTCGGAAGCACGACAAGACGAACAAAACGGCACCAAATTTATCCAATTTGATAATTATTTTTGGGTTATTGAAACGAAAATTCTGATTCATGTTTTCGTTTCAATAACCCAAAACAATTTTCAAATTGGATAAATTTGGTGTCGTTTGGTTCGTCTCATTTAGCTATAAAAAATATCTACAATGTTCATATTATGAAAATTTAAAAAATCGATGCAAAAATCGATTTTTCCGCAAAACATTTAAAGTTTGTGTATTACCACGAAGACATGTGCACAAATTCAAAATTTCAAAGGCAATTATTTCGAAAACTACAACGATTCAGAGCATGCCGTAAAAACAAAAAATACTCCATTTTTCATGAACTTTCCGAATATCAAAAAATGGCTACTTTTTTCCAACTGGGGAAAAAGTTGCCACTCAACCCTAACTACGTCACTGCTCTATGCACGAAATTTGAATGAAAACCATTTGATATGTGTGACTTCAAAGTAATAAAAACGTAATATTATTGAACACTCACGTTAACCAAGTATTCATTGATAAAAGTAAATCACTCGGTTCGGCCCCTGTCGTGGTGGGATTTTATATGCACATACGTATCAGTTGCTTCATTGACAAAAAATTCGAGATAAAAAACAGTTTCATTGAAGCATGTTGACAGAAAAATTCAATTAAATTCATTGTGAAAGGAAGATAAAAAATCGAATTCATATGTCGTCCCAAGAAAGTGAAAAAGAAGAAGGGCGCGGTATACAAACGAATAGAATCAATTAAAAATCGACTTTTTGCGAGTCATGGGAACGCACATTGCAATAATGAAACGAGGAAAAATGATAAGACATGCAACCTGTTTTATTTTGATTCGAATGTAGGTTCTAAGAAGTTTCGTGTGTAAGAGATCAATTTTTTGATATTTTGTTTTTTTAAGGACCAGTCCAATGGGAAAAAAGTTGCCATTTTTTGTTGATATTCGGAAAGTTGATGAAAAATGGAGCATTTTTTGTTTTTACGACATGTTCTGAATCGTTGTCGAGAAAATTGCGTTGAAATTACATGTTTTCGTTGTAATACACAAACTTTTTTGAATTTTAAATCGATTTTGTAAATTTTCATCAAATAAGCATTGTAGCACTTTTTATAGCTAAATGAGACGAACAAAATGACACCAAAATTATCCAATTTGAACATTGTTTTGGGTTATTGAAGCGATTAGCCTGAATCAGAATTTTCGTTTCAATAACCCAAAACAATGTTCAAATTGGATAATTTTGGTGTCATTTTGTTTGCCTCATTTAGCTGCTACAATGTTCATTTTATGAAAATTTCAAAAATCGATTTAAAATTCAAACAAGTTTGTGTATTACAACGACAAGCTTGTAACAAATTCAAACACAATTATCTCGAAAATTACAACGATTTAAAACACACCCTAAAAACAAAAAATTCTCCATTTTTCATGAACGTTCCAAATATCAAAAAATGGCTACTTTTTTCCCATTGACTGATCCTATCAAGACCATCAATCATAAAACATTTTTACAATAAAACGTTTTTACAATAAAAACTTTACTGTGAAAACGGAATTTTTACACAAGAGAAAAGAGTAGTGTGCGAAAATCGAACGGTCCGAAACGTACGTTTTGACGAAGACCAAAAACACCGGGGAGAAGAAAGAGAACTGTTGAGAGTTTTCACATCGCTCTTTGCTCGTTGACTTGATCCGCACTGTGACGTAGGTGCAATATAACGCCCGATCGATTCATTCAATGTGCCTTTCGTTTGTATAAGTAAAAAAAGCGAAAAAGTGCAAACATAAAACACTTCGCGGATGTAAAGACAACACAAACTTTTTTTTTATCAATTTCAATGGTTTAGATTTTTTTATTTGCTTTTGTTAAATCCGATAATTAGAAAAAGGCAAGAAGAAAGTCATTTTTTACTGACGTCAATTGAGCTTCTTATATGATAAGAGAAGCTAGCTTATACATTTGATGTTTTTGTTGAAAAAAATCGTCTGAAAATTAATTTCAAAGCTATTAGGTTGTTTTCTGTTTTCAAAGTATTGCAGCTTTTCTTTTTGCCACTTGAGGGGTTTCAGAAATCCGTTTACGACGAAAATTTTTCAGTACATTCGACTCTCCATATAGTAACACCCCCTTCAATTCGATTGGTGATCTCTGTTTTCTTTTTTGATGCATCCCTGCGTGGTCGTATGACGGAAAAGTCAGGATTAGTACTAATCCTTATTTTTCCGCCATACGACCACGCAGGGGTGCACCAGAAAAGCTATACAGGGATCACTAATCAAATTGAAGGGGGTGTCATTATATGGAGAGTCGACTGTATTAGACAAGGGTGTATTCTGAATACTAGTGAGGGTGAACACTAGCAATCTCAGAAAGCAATTTGAGGCGCTAGCCGTCTCAAAATTCAACTATTTCGAGACGCAAAGCGTCTCGAAACGGGTTGAATGTGTCTGAACATTGACACGAAAACCCTGAATTTTACAATTTTTTAAAATATGCTTAATTATTGAGTATATTTAAAGAAGAAAGACGGCATTCTTTATAGCTCGACAAGAAAAATAAAACGACATCAAATTTATCCAATTTGAAAATTGTTTTGGGTTATTGAAACGAAAACCCTGAATCGAAGTTTTCGTTTTAATAACCCAAAACATTGATCAAATTGGATAAATTTGGCGTCGTTTTGTTCGTCTCGTCGAGCTATAAAGAATATCGTCTTTGTTTTTAAAGGGCCAGTTGGACCGGAACAAAGTTCCCTTTTCTTGTTGGTATTCAGAAAGTTCATGAAAAATGGAGCATTTTTTGTTTTTACGTCATGTTCTGAATCGTTGTAGTTTTTGAGATAATTACGTGTGAAGTTGGCGATTTTTGAAATTTTGTGTATTACAACGAAAACATGTATCTGATAGTTTTCCCCTGAATCAATAAATTTTGTATATTGAGAAGAAAATAATTCAAAATCCTTGAACATTTAGGAAAAATAAATATAGCATTTTTTATAACTCGACGAGACGAATAAAATAACACCAAAATTATTGAATTTGAACAATGTTTTGGGTTATTGAAACGAAAGCCTTGATTCATGTTTTCGTTTCAATAACCCAAAACATTGTTCAAATTCAATAATGTTGGTGTCATTTTATTCGTTTCGTCGAGTTATAAAAAATGCTATATTTATTGTTTTTCTAAATGTTCAAGGAGTGTGAATTATTTTCTTCTCAATATACAGAATTTATTGATTCAGGGAAAAACTATCATGTTTTCGTTGTAATACACAAAATTTCAAAAATCGTCAACTTCACACGCAATTACCTCAACAACTACAACGATTCAAAGCATGCCGTAAAAACAAAAATTGCTCCATGTTTCACTTACTTTCTGAATATCAACAAAAAATGGCACCCTTTTTCCTACCGAACTCGTCCAGTAGGAAACGTCAATAATTAATTTATGAATCTAATAAAATTTTATCATCAAATAAACTGAGCCCTAATAAATATATGCAGCCGGGAAATAAATCGTCGGAAACTATTATTGTGACAATGGAATGCGAAAAAATCATCATATTCAAAAGAGGCTACAAATTGAAATAATCGATAAAATTAAAATGAAAGAAGAGACATATAAAAAGAAGTCGCATGACATCCGGCTGCCTTCATCAGCATGGATAAACAAAAATCCAACCCTAGAAAATGGGCGAGCTAGAAAAATTTACGAGATTGTTATGGAAAATTGCAAAAAAAAATTTTCAAGAGCCTTAAATAAAAACAAGCTAGCAACAACCGAAAATGGCAATTCGGAAAAAAGACAAGAGAAAATTTGAAATGGCAAGAATGCGGTGAAATCTTCTGAAAAGACAAACATAATAATGACTTGGCTATACAACATGGAAATCGATCGGCTTTTACGAAGAAAGCCTTCGTGAAATTACATTTTCATTTTGAAAAAATGGCAGCTGTTTCGTTTGAAAATTTCGCACTCGTGTGTAAAGTTTCTACAACGTTTCAGATTACGATCTGCAAGATGATTTACGATTGTGATGTAATAAAAAGGCTGGACAATTAAATTTTTTATATCAAAAAAGGTTGCTTAATTCAAAGTTTCTCATTTTTCCTTCTCAAAATTTGCATAAATAAGCAAAAGCAAGTGTAAATAGTCAGTTTAAAGAAGAAATATCAGAAAAGAAAATGTAATTTGTGAGATCAAAATTGGTCAAAATATTGATTTTGAACCCATTTTGGAGCATAAATTGGTCAAAAAATTGATTTTTGAGCTCAAAATTGGGCCAAAATATTGATTTTTGAACCCGTTTTGAGCTCAAAATTGGACAAAAAATTGATTTTTGAGCTCAAATTGGTCAAAAAATTGATTTTTGAACCCATTTTTGAGCTCAAAATTGGCCAAAATATTGATTTTTGAAACCATTTTTTAAATCAATGAAATTTTTTGGTTATATTTTTCGATTTTTTATACAAGGTATCCCTAAAAAGAGGAAATTTTGCGATTTTTTCAAGTTTTTTAAAATTTCGCCAAAATAACCCTATAAGAGATTTTCTATGCGAGAAATCGATTGCGCGCATTGAAGGACCTTGAAAACGCTTCCCTCACTATGTATTAGCCTATTTTCGCTTCATTACACACATCTCTTCCCTAAATCAGGGTCAGGGAAGATTCAAGTTTCGACAATGCGCGCAATCTATTCCTCGCATAGAAAACCTTACCATAGGGTTATTTTGGTGGAAATTAAAAAACTTGAAAAAAAGTGCAAAAAAATCGCCAAATTTCCATGTTTGGGACACCCTGTATATAGATGTTAGTGGTGTCTCCAAAACTTTTTTATTTATTTTTGGTCTCTCTTCGACAAATTTTATAAGCGATATTTGAAAGAAAAATTGTTGTAAGATCATATGAAAAGACAATTGTACCCTGGAGAAAACATCATATACAAACCAAATTTTGTCTCATTCAAACGATACATAGTAACTGACAAGGGAAGGGCAAGATCTGTCAGAAAATTTTTTTCTATGAAACCAAGTGTAAACGAAAGAGAACAGCACCAACATGACTAAAATGATAAAACAAAATGCCCGTCTGCCTCATTCACTTCTTGAAGCAGAAAACTTGTTCACAAATCATTTTTGATATAGCAAAAGTTTAATAATTGTAGAAACAAATAAAATGGAGCAGTGGTTTTGTTATTGGCCATTGGATTAAGGATGTTGGGTTCGAGTCCCACCTGTGTCACAAGTTTTTTGCATAATTTAGTTTGAATTTTTTTATCTATCTGACAAGGCCCAAAAACCACTTTATCCATTATTCTATTATATAATATGAATAACTTCTACTGGCACTTTTTTGGTTGTTTTAGTCATGTTGGCGTTGTTCTCGTACTTGGTTTCATAGAAAAATTTTTCTGACAGATCTTGAACTCGGAAAAAAACACTATGAAAAAATTAAGGCTCATGAAAAATGGAGCATTTTTTGTTTTTACGTCATGTTCTGAATCGTTGTAGTTTTTGAGATAATTGCGTGTGAAGTTGGCGATTTTTGAAATTTTGTGTATTACAACGAAAACATGAACGCGGTGAAAATTCGAACATAGACAAGAACGGGATGGAACGATTGTTCAAACAACACATGAACGGGACGACAATTGTGCTTGTAATTTCCTTCATCGTCCCGTTCTTGTTATCCCGTTTTTGTGTCTCGTTCTTATTCGTCCCGTTATTGGGTATGCCAAAATTCGTCCCTGAATCAATAAAAGTTGTGTATTGACGCGAAAATTCAAAATTTTTTTGGTAGTTTTCGTAAATCAATGAAAAAAGAAAATTTTCGCGTCAATACACAACTTTTATTGATCAGGGATGAATTTTCACTGCATTCATATTTTCGTTGTAATACACAGATTTAAAAAATCGCCAATTTCGAATGCGATTTTCTCGGCAACGATAACGATAAGAACATGCCGTAAAAACAAAAAATGCTCTATTTTTCATGAATTTTCGTGTCAATACACAACTTTTATTGATTCAGGAACGAATTTTCACTGCGTTCATGTTTTCGTTGTAATACACAGATTTCAAAAACCCCAACTTCAAACGCAATTATCGCGAAAACTATAACGATTCAGAACATGCCGTGAAAACAAAAAATGCTCCATTTTTCATGAACTTTCCGAATTTATAACTTTTTTTTCATAGTGTTTTTTCCGAGTGGTTTTTTCCTGGTCCTTGAAATTTAAAACGAAAAGTAAAAATACGGAATAAAGAGGTGAAACGTCCTTCATCAAGAACTCTACACAAATTCCCATGCTCATACTATTCAAAACAAATCTGTACCTAATTCATTTCATTAAATACGCATTAATACAATTGTATTTGACTTGTCAGACAATTATCTATGCTACATAAAAACTATGATAAACAGACATAAGAATTAGCATATCGACCAGCGGGCAACTTCGAAGACTTCCCGACCAGCCAAAACTCTTCTCGCTGTTTATACAGAGTGAGCACGGGGACGTTCACGTTGCAGAAATGCCGCTTCTCAGTGTATAGAACGGAACTCAAGAAAAAACGAGAGCACATAAGCGCAAGTATGCATCCCAAAAGGGAGTATGAGAGATGAAGGAGGGCTACAGAGATGCAAATATTAGCTGCAAAGTGAATTGAATAAGCAGTAGATTTTCGAAAACCACTATATAAACGAATGGTGCATATCTTTGCATGCAGTGCCGCCAAATGAAAAAAAATTCGATAAAGCCAATAAAAACAAGAACAGGGGGGTCATCCGGATATTAAATATCAAGTGTTTGGGAATTTTTAGAGCTCTTCTCCATATTATCGACCGTTATCATTTGACGCCCACCCTCTCAACCAGGGGAATAGGCAGCCTATCGCATTACGAGTGGTTTTAAAGGACCAGTCGACTCGGAAAAAGTTGCCATAATTTGTATTTCTTCGGAGAGTTCAAGAAAAATGGAGCTTTTTTGGTTTTTACGGCATGTTCTGAATCGTTGTATTTTTCGAGGTAATTGCGTTTGAAATTTTGAATTTTGTGTACATGTTATCGTTGTAATACATAAAAATTTTTGAATTTTTTTGCGGAAAAATCGATTTTTGCATCGATTTTTTCGTAGTATAGTGTTGGAAATAATTGCGTATGAAGTTTAGATTATTTATTACAACGAAAACATGAACATTCAATCGAATGTTGTTTATTGACAAGAAAATAATTTGAACTTCTTGGACATTTATAGAATTTTTCTCAGCTCAATGAGACGAATAAAATAACACCAAATTTATTCAATTTGAAAATCATTGTGGTTATTGAAACGAAAACATGAATCAGGTTTTTGTTTCAATAACCCAAAATGATTTTCAAAATGAATAATTTTTGTGCCATTCGTCTCATTGGGCGGAGAAAAATGCTATATTTTTACTTTTTCCTAAATGCTCAAGAAATTCAAATTATTTTCTTGTCAATAAACAACTTTTGATTGAATCAGGGATTTGAGTTCATGTTTTCGTTGTAATAAATAATCTAAGCTTCACATGCGTTTATCTCGGTCGCAAAAATGTGATCTTTGCAAAAAAGTTATTTCGATCGGGGAATCGAACCCTAGGCCTTGTAAAGTCAAAGTCGAGCACATTGCCACTGAACTATGAAGGACAAAATTTTCGTTTTTACGAAATTCAATTAAAGTCGCAAAATTGCGATTTTTGCCTAAAACGACCCTTTTTGGGTAAAAATGTGCGGGGAATCCGAATTTGACATTTATACAATTCCTCGGATTTAAAAAAGCTGTATATCGACGCGAAAACTCGAGAAAATCATTTGTTAATTGGATTAAATCATTAACTATAATATTGCAATAGTTTATATTTGCAATAATATTTGCCAAAAGCGTTGTTTTTAGACCAAAATATGTTATTTTCTCGAATTCGAGATACGCTGAACATGATACTGCGAAAATTTTTTGAAAAAAACTCACTTGAAAGGGGTCTAGCACCCCATCTTTACAGATACCTTTTTAGAAAAATTTCTTCTGAATATTTTGGGCTTATCTCCTCGTAGGAATTGAATTGAGAGATGGTTGACCACTTATTGAAAAGGTGGAAATCAGCGCTACAACTTTTATATAGACATCTATAGCAAGTTTTCGCTTCAATAAATAGATAATAGTAGATCTTTAACAACACCTCTGATTTTTTAACATGGTATTGACACAGATTGGCCATTTTGATCCGGTTATGAGGGTTTTCAACCAAAGTGATCTTCACAAAAATGAAGCCCAGATTCCGAGGAAAATTTTGGTATATTGGGCTTGGTATGTTAGCAAAGAAGTTTTTTGAGTTAAAACTAATTTATTCATGAAAATGGTGATTTTCGATATTTTTAGCGTAGCAACATCCTAAAACCTATGTTAGCTTAATTCTTTTTGCCCATAAATAAGTTGTTTACCGTTCGAACAAAATTTTTGAATTTTCTAATGTTTGACTAATCGTTTCGATAACCAAACTTTATTGAATCAGGCAACATTAGCAAGCAATACGGGTTACTGTTTATTCAGCAAACTCATATCTCCGCGAGGTAGCTCTATGGGCCAAAAAATCAAAAATTTTTTATAATTTTAAAAATTGTTATTAAACCAAAACGTTGTGTGGTCATAACAGCAAAGTCTCAAATTTTTCGTATATTTGATCACACAATGTTTTGGTCTAATCCATTTGGGCTTAAATAATGAATTGAAGTTAGGTATTTCAATAATAGTTTTCTCATCATATAAATGAAATAGTACAAAAGTCTTTTTTTCGATTTATTCTTACAAAAATTCACTTACTTCACAAGTAAATTAAACAATCTAACTCAATTAGCACTGATGGTTGAGTGGATAGAGCGCTATCTCCATAAGTCTATTATTTTTTGCACATTGCAGGTTCGATTCCGGCTGGAGACAAAAAAATTTTAATTTTTTTACCGCGTTCTATTAATCTAGAGCTTTGGTGACTTGGAGAAAGGCATAAAATTTAAGAAAAAATCTTGAATTTGAAAATTCTCAAGTTGTGAGGGTCCCTTGTGAGCGATAACTCATTAAATTCCTGCGATCACGATCAACAACTTTGTAGCACATCACTTTTTACGAAAAATTTCTATGATGAAGAAAAACCATATGAAACTCATTGTTCTCGGGAATATCATAACTAAAAGCGGCACTAGGAATGAATGCACCGCACAGTTTTTTAAGGAATTGACCGCACAGGATTTTCCGCACAAGGATCTTCCGCACGGATTGTCCGCACATTTTTTTAAATCGTATAAAGTTGTCTGAGTTTAAATAAAATAGTGTTTATTGAAATGATTGGCAAAACATATTTAAAAAATGTGAGGAAAAAATTCAAAAATGTGCAGAAAATCCGTGCGCTCGATCCTTGTGCGGAAAATTCTGTGCGAAAAATCCGTGCGCTCATTCCGTGCGGATGTGTAAATGTGCGGAAAATCCTGTGCGATAGATCCGTGCGGAAAGTTCATGTGCGGAAAATCCGTGCGGATTTCTTTTGTGCGGTGCATTCGTTCCTAGTGCCCTAAAAGCTCAGTCACAAATATTTTTGGCACCAAAAATATTTTTCTTGGTATCAATATTCTGGATTCGAATTTTGAAGGCATAAAGCCTAAAGCATAAGACTTAAGGCCTAAGTATAAGGCATATGCTTTAAATACGGCTTAAAACATAAGGCTTATGCCTAGGCCTTAAGCCTTATACCTCAAGGCTTATGCCTTATACCTTAAAGGGAGGTCTCATTTACCTCAGGGACTCCACTTAAGACATATTGTGGTAGAGGAGGCTTCACTCTAGCTATTAAAAAAGAATTAGATCGTAAATCCTCAATTTTGATGAGTTAGAGTAGAAAAAAAACAAGTTAATACCCCAAAATAGGCTAAATTTTGTCATTTTTGCATAAAATTTTTCTAAGTAGTAAAGTGATGAATCAAAATGGCTTTGATTTTTTAAAGATGTCCCATCATGCGAGGAATCTTTCTATAACAAATTTATTTGCAATAAATTTTTCTATAAAAAGTTAGCCGCTCTCAAAGGTACATATCTCAAACTCCTCCGCATAAAAAAAGCATATCTTGAAAAAATCATACAACTTCACAGAAATTCGTCCCAAATTTTTTTCTTGCATTATAACATTCCTTTACATTAGATCTCCAAAACAAACCCATTTTGGAAAAAAATTCAAGTGAGGGCCACGAACTGCACTTTAACCAAAAAGTTATACAACTTTGAAGCTAGTTTACGGAACCAAGTAGTTCATCAATAGCCTAAGAAAAAATTTCTAAAAGAGATTTCACCACGATGAAAGCACATATTCTGATAAAGAAGGCTTCGCTCTAGCTAATAAAAAAAGAGTTAGGTCTTACATCCTCAAGGCTGAGGAGTTAGAGTCGAAACAAAACATGTTAATACCCCAAAATGGGCCAAAATTGGTCAATTTTGCATAAATTTTTTCTAAATAATAAAGTGAAGAATCAAAATGGCTTTGATTTTTTAAAGATGTCCCATCATGCGAGGAATCTTTCTATAACAAATTTATTTGCAATAAATTTTTCTATAAAAAGTTAGCCGCTCTCAAAGGTACATATCTCAAACTCCTCCGCATAAAAAAAGCATATCTTGAAAAAATCATACAACTTCACAGAAATTCGTCCCAAATTTTTTTCTTGCATTATAACATTCCTTTACATTAGATCTCCAAAACAAACCCATTTTGGAAAAAAATTCAAGTGAGGGCCACGAACTGCACTTTAACCAAAAAGTTATATAACTTTGAAGCTAGTTTACGGAACCAAGTAGTTCATCAATAGCCTAAGAAAAAATTTCTAAAAGAGATTTCACCACGATGAAAGCACATATTCTGATAAAGAAGGCTTCGCTCTAGCTAATAAAAAAAGAGTTAGGTCTTACATCCTCAAGGCTGAGGAGTTAGAGTCGAAACAAAACATGTTAATACCCCAAAATGGGCCAAAATTGGTCAATTTTGCATAAATTTTTTCTAAATAATAAAGTGAAGAATCAAAAATGCGTTAATTTTTTAAAGATACCCCAACATGGGAGGAATCTTTTTATACCAAATTTATTAGCAATACAGAGCGATCAGTTTGGTCTGCAACATCAATGTTTTTAGTCGTTCTCGCAGTCCCTCTAATGAATTTCTATGCGGTTTTTTTTAAATTGTAGCTGAACAATGGCCGAATGAATACTGATAAAAATATTCGAATTCCGTTGATCCTAACATTGTCAAAAATTACTTTGAAGTTTTCAAAGTCGATTTTCTTCATCTTAACAAAATGTTAGAAATTTAATTTTTTTAATGAAAATACAGAGCTTTAGTCCCACTAACGCATACAAAAAACCGTATATAAAAATTATTTACCAGTGTGAGATATTTGACTTTGAAGTTGATAGTAAAAAATGAGGCAAAAACAAAATGACACACCCGGAAATCGAGCCCTCGACCTTTTGGCTGCTAGCCGGACGCACATGGTGTAGTGGTTAGCGCGTCCGGCTAGCTAGTGTTAGATATAGCGTTGTCATCTAGCGTTGATTTAAATCTAGCGTTGATTTAAAATCATCTAGCGTTGATTTAAAATCATCTAGCGTTGATTTAAATGAGCTAGTGTTAGATATAGCGTTGTCATCTAGCGTTGATTTAAATAGGCTTTATATAAATATTTTTGAGTAAACTATTACAATGGCGGCACCCTATTTGCCACACGAGACGCTTATCACACGATCGCATTTTTCCCACGAACCTACCCCCACGGGTGAAATTCGCATATGTCACAACATGGGGCAAGCTCGTGGGGAAAATGTGATCGTGGGGGAAATGTCCCATCGGACAAATGGGGTGTATCCGTTAAAATATGGACAGTGCTTGATTATACTATACATGGTGTGCGGAAATTATCCAACCCCCTCCCATTCGCAATTTAAAAATACTTTGTGTCATATCAGGGGGCAAAAGTTTGGGGAAAAACGTCCAAAAGTTCGGGGACAGACCGACAAAAATTTGAGGACACTATCCCTGTCGGATTTTGCGTTTTTGTATATTGAAAAACACCGAAAAACGCAAAATCCAACAGTGGTAGTGTCCCTGAACTTTTGTCGCTCTGTCTCCGAACTTTTGGACGTTTTTCCCCGAACGTTTGCCCCCTGATATCTTTTGATAAAAACATCTATACCAGGGGGGCAAAAGTTTAGGGAAAAAAATTTTAAAGCTCATGTTCGTAGCTTTAAAATAACATCAAGATTGTGATGTATAGATGTTTCTATCAAAAGTTATGACAAAAAGTATCCTACATTGTGGATAGGGGGGGGGGTCGGATAATTTCCGCACACCCTGTACATTTCATATCGATTTATTTTGAATATAAATTATATTTTTCTATAAAAAAAGATAATCATTGCTATTAGGAAGGCTTTCATGGAGTGGGTTTCAGGGCACATATTTCGATTTTTTCTATAAAAAAAGATAATCATTGCTATTAGGAAGGCTTTCATGGAGTGGGTTTCAGGGCACATATTTCGATTTTTCCTGCTTGAGCATTTTTAAGCCCCTTAAACCATGAAAGCCTTACAAATGCGATCTCAAACCGGTTTTAAACAATCGATATTCCGTTGAAGACAATAGTTGGCAGTGAGAAAAGAGCACAATGACTAGAACAAATCTGTTTGATTACCTATCGCTATATAGGGATGCTATCATCTCAGAAGTTTAGATTCAATCAACCTTTATACTGTTTTGGAATTCTCTCGAATATAAAAGATTTTTGGAGCTACTGCACGTTAAGTGTCCCATTCAAAATTGATTTCCATGAATTTGGGGTCCGAAATTTTTTCTAAAAATGACACAGGGGGTAAGTTTCTGTGAGGAATCGATTGCATTCATTCTCGAATCCTAAAAATGCTTCTCTGTTCCTGATTCAAGGACAAGTTAGTTTTTTGGATCGAAAATGGTCATTTTTACTCGAATCAGGGTAGCATTTTCAGGACTCAGGAATGAGCACAATCGATTGCACTCATTCCTGAGTCCTGAAAATGCTGCCCTGATTCGAGTGAAAATGACCATTTTCGATTCAAAAACCTAATTTTTCCCTGAATCAGGAGCAGGGAAGCATTTTCAGGATTCGAGAATTAGTACAATCGATTCCCCACAGAAACATCCCCCTGTGTCATTTTTAGGGAAAAAATTTCTATTCCTGAAATCCAATTTTGAACTTGACCTCGTAAGTGAAACACTTAAAGTGCATTAGCTCCAGACTTTTTTGCTTTCTGAGACGATTTTACTTTGCAAAAAGACACCCGTATAAGGTAATTGAAGTTACGATAGCTGGTTGAAAAATGGTGAACAATAAATTTCTCTTCAGATTGCTAAAATTTACCGTTTTTTGTTGAACTCCTAGGGGGGCTATCGAAACTTCCGAGCATTTCTATATAAAAATAAGAAAGAGTGTCATGAAATAAATTGATTATGGTAAGAGGATCACATGAACAAAAAGGCAGTCGAGTAGAAGCGTTTTAGAAGCGCGTCATACTTGCATGACCTTTCAGTTTGGCAATTTTCAACCCTGGGATGAGAATAATAATCGGATAATAACACAAAATAAAAGCTAATATTGTTGAAGAAGAGATTCACACAGATTAACTGAACCCGTAATAGTTTGAGGAAAAAGCGGCAGCGATCGATCGAGAGAGAGTAAAGTTGAGTGTCTACCACCGATGCGTATTGTTTTGCGGCCCAAACTCGAACAATACAACACGCATGAAAATGAACGCTTCAAGCGTCGACTCCATATAGCAGCAAGGCTCGATACGTCCAAAATGGTTTGGCAGTTTTAGACGAACGTGAAGTATCCATCGGATTTTCGACGTTTCTTTCCGCGTGTTGGGTTGGCTCCGTCGAAACCGGGTTTTCCTCTAAAAATCCTCAAGTTATTTTTCGGAAAATGAGGTTAGTGAAAATTTGTGCATTGTTTTTATTGAGAAATAAAGTTTAAAATAAGTTAGTTGGATGGTTTTAAAGGATTCAATTTTTTAAACGGAAATCAGCGATAGTTTTACATGCATTGGGTAGCCTAATTCTCAATTGAAATCCCAAAAAATGTTTGTTGGGGCTATTGTGGATCAGGGGAGTCACCTTAGGGTCTCAAAAATTGGAAAAAAATCGAAAAATCTCAAAAATTAGAAAAAATCTCGAAAAAATATCAAAAATTTGAAAAAATCTCTTCGATTTTTCCAAAAATCGAAAAAATTGGAAAATGTGAAAATATGGGTAAAAATATGTATTTTTCAATTTTTAAGGGTGAAACAAAGGTGTTCACGCTTCGGGAATGCGTGCAATCGATTTTTCGCATAAAATTATCCCTAAATATGTCATTTTTAGAAAAGTTTAGAATTTTTTTTCGATTTTTGACCCTCGAGTGACCCCTTTGATCCATAATAGCTCCATTTTTGTTTTAAAGGATCTGTCCAGTAATTTACAACCATATGAAAAAATAATATATTCGGAAAGATCATGAAAAATGGAGCATTTTTTGTTTTTACGGCATGTTCTGAATCGTTGTAGTTTTCGAGA
>OZJO01018287.1:0-15586 GCA_900406225.1 Acrobeloides nanus | reverse complement strand
ACGCAATTATCTCGAAAACTACAACGATTCAGAACATGCCGTAAAAACAAAAAATGCTCCATTTTTCATGATCTTTCCAAATATATCATTTTTTCATATGATTATAAATTACTGGACTGATCCTTTAATTGGGAATATCAAAATTTAGAGGGTTGAATAAGGCTTTCTACATTCAAACAAATTGCACCGACGTGTTGACCAATGGATGCTCTGAAATGTATTATTACATGAGGCCAACGGCGATGTTGATTTTTGCGGCTTATATTGAGTAAGGACTTTGTTCAAGGACGTGGCAAAATCTTTTGGATCCTGCTGGAAATCGAACTTTAAAGCAATCTCTACGAGCCGACAGTCTTCCCCACTCGGCCAAGCGGGCTTCTTAATCGACATTATTAAATTTCAACTATAAGTCTTACGTAAAACGTTTGGGTAGGAGAGGGAAGAGGGGGGGGGTCAAACAGTGTCGGGATTTTCCTGGAGATCATATGTGGGGGGCGATCGGTCAAAAAAAATTGAAAAATCCTAAAACATTAAACGCACTATGTGTGTCTGTTTGTGCTATCTTCGTCACCTAAAGTCCAATTCCGTCACGGCCTCTACTAATCGATGGGGCTCGGTGAGAGACGAAAAATGACACCAAAATCATGGGGGTACCCTTCAAGAAAAACTTTTTTAGCCCCATATCATGTTTTACGTAAGAAACTTAATAATGTCGATTAAGAAGCCCTCATGACCGAGTGGCGATTTCGGAGCACAGCTCCGACAAAAAGATTTTGCACAAAAAAAGAAAACCTATATAATGATTGTTTTAGCCCAGTTACTGTGCAAAATGTTACGGCATTGGTGGAATCCGTCGACTTTTTCGACGATGGCACACCGATTACTGTGAATTTCAATACAGCTAATCAAGGCCTCACTAATATGTTAAACATGATTACCTTCAATCAATACGTGAATACATCCATGTACAATTTTATGGGCTCGAGCGGCACGTTGACACGTGATCTTGAATGGGCTATGCTTCAAGGTAAAATGGTGATTTATACCCCCGAAAATCGGACT
Organism: Acrobeloides nanus; assembly: GCA_900406225.1. Taxonomy (NCBI): domain Eukaryota; kingdom Metazoa; phylum Nematoda; class Chromadorea; order Rhabditida; family Cephalobidae; genus Acrobeloides; species Acrobeloides nanus. Next base: position 14,524 of record OZJO01018287.1, on the reverse strand, counting down.
TTTTCGATTTTTGACAAATTTGCCATTTTTTTACGATTTTTTAATTTTTATGGATTTTCTAAAATTTTAATAGATTTTTACATTCTTCAGGAATTTTTTGATTTTTATGAATTCTTCGATTTTTGACGAATTTTCAATTTTTTATGAATTCAATTTTTCGATATGCCGTTTTAGGAAATACTACATGTCTAGTAGAGAATTTTTTAGCGTTTAGCATCCTCTAATTTTAGTGATCCCTTTGATATCTTTTTATTTAATTTTTTAGCAAATTGCTATTGCGGTGACGATTGGGGCACCAACACATACCATTTCAACACGACTTTAAATCGCTGGCAGAAAAATGCCGAATGCATGATTTTATCACTAAGCGATAGCTCAGTTAATACTAACGTCACCCAGTTGTGTGCGGACTATGATCATCCAGAAATTCCAGGCTATGTCTTGACGAAAGAACGCGAAACCTGGCTCGAAAGTACGCGGCGTTTGAGAATAACGTTTAAAACATTTGTTTAGACAATCTATTTGATTTTCCCGGAGAATCACGCGGAAAAAGAGACGTAAAAGACCTAGGAACTAATTATCCCTTTTATCTTGGACTTCACAAAAACAACAACTCCCAATGGACTTGGTGGAACTACGATTTAACCGAGTTTCCGGTATGTTGGTTTCAACGTTTCAATGTTAAAGGGGCGCGTGAATCCTGTCCGTATCGGATCAAAAAAAATTTTCTTGATTTTTTCGAACGAAACTCACCCTTTAATGTCTACACATGCTCAGTGTCATGACACGCGTCATGATGCGTGTCATGATGCAGCGTCATGACGTGCGTCATAACACACGTAATAATACGTGTCATAACGCAGCATAATGATGCGTGTCATGACACGCATCATAATATAGGATTCACACGCCCCTTTAAATTCTAGGCAATGTATCTAAACTGGGCTCCTGGACACCCTCAAGCTGGAGACAATTGCGCAATTGCCGATTCAAATGATGGCCAGCATCTAGTTTGGAAATCGTATGGATGTGATCCATCAATGACAGGGTTAGGCTTTTCACTTTGCCAAGGTCCTGCATGCGATGCTACGACTACAATTTGCTGTGCGGACTGTTACTACTGTGAAGTCAATCCGAACTGCGGTATTTTCCCAAAGAAAAAGGCGATTAAAAAGCGCTCCAAGAAGGATCGTCTCATCCGGAAAATGGCTAAGGTTAACGGACGAATGGTGCGCGTTGCTTAAAATCTGATCAAATATATCCCTCTCCCTTGTGCATGTATTACACCAGGCTTAGGCTATCCTTCAGGTTTTCGAACTTGTGGGAGGTAGGGGCCTAGTCTGTTGTAACATTTATTGAGTAACTGTTGTCCTATATAATTATCAATAAAAAATGTTTAAATTCATGATGTAAAAAAGTTGAAAAAAGTCAATTCGACTCAGGTGGGATTCAAACCCTTGATATGTTAGGTCTAGAGGTTGACGCTCTACCACTGCGCCATGAAAGCAATGAATTGAGAGTTTTTAACAATTGTATATGAACCAAGTATATTATTAATTTTATGTACCTAGTGAGTGATTAACAAAAACATATAAGTTAGGTCCCGAGCCTTTAAACTTGTGGAGATATCGAGGTGTCATTTTCTCAAAAATCGTCATTTGGACCCTTTTTTGTTTTTATCACAACTTTTTTTCTACTGAAGCGTTTTCTACAATTTAAAGCACGTTTTCATTGCCATTCGTCCTCCTTTCCAACGACACCTCGATCATGATTCTAGCATTTATAGTTTTTGAGAAAAGTTTCGTTCTTTCTATTAATAACGCTTTTTGATTCCATCAAAAATTCACTTTTTGGGCTCTAGCTCGAAATTTTCTCACTACGCGAGAGGGACAGCCCCCTTGTGCATGTATGATACCAGGCCGCATCGAAAAATCTTTTATGGATTATGTTAATCAAGGTTAAAGATATGTTAATCAAGGTTAGGGCCGGCACTAATACATTCGGACGGCTCCCGAACGGATTTTAGTTCACTAATAACTTCACTTATTGCGGACGCGTTCGGAAACATCACCAATAGGCGTTAGGACGCGTTCTGAAACGTTCGGACGCGTTCAGAAACGTTTGGATGCACACGGAAATGTTCGGATGCGTTCGGGCGCTCGTTCGAACATTTCCGAACGCGTCTGAACATTTCCGAACGCATCAGAACGTTTCTGAACGCGTCCAACGCCTACTAGTGATGTGTCCGAACGGAATTAGTGATGTTATTAGTGATAAATTTGTGAAGTCAACAATTTCCGAACGAATTAGTGGCGGCCCTTAGTGTAACGTTATGTGGGACACCCTGTATGTTCATCATCTCTGGCTTTTGCATTTAATTTTACTTTAGTGTGTTTGGATCAACCATAACACACTAACATGATTGATATCGTATCTTATAGAAATATAATTGTAGCTTTCGAAGTAATCTTTGTTGCTTTTGCGCAATGTCTTTAATAATTACTATCATAAAAGTTTCTATTACTTAGGAAATATGTAAGCGATCTTGTATCTTCATCCCTAGAGCTGCACAATTGTTCAAAGTTAGAGTGGTGTTATATAGAGAAGAAATTCAAGATGAACAATTCAACTACTACAATTTCGACTGTTGTGGCAACACCAAATTATCTTTTGCTATTAATTGATTGGCCATTTTTCATTCTTCATTTGTCTCTAGTTTTGTTTGTAGCTGTAAGAGTGGTGAAAAGGAATGCAGATTTCAGCGGAGGGTTTTACGTCTTGTTTTTGTATTTGGCCGGTGTTGATGCTTTATATTTTCTCGAGGTAACAGTTTTTAGACGTTATCATGAAATTTGGAGAGCCACTTATCCTATTACATTCAATGCGCTATGTGTGTCTGTCTGTTTGTGCTATCTCCATCATCTTAAGTCCAATTCCGTCACGGCCTATATCAATCGATAGGGCTCGGTGAGAGAAGAAAAATGACACCAAAATCATAGGGATAGCCTTCAAGGAAAAATTTTTTAGCCCCTTACACCTCTTAACGTAAGCCTTTAATGCAATTTTGCGAATACTTTTTATAAGCCCACGTGGCCGAGTGGCGAAGATGCCCGGCTCGTAGAAATTGATCTCAGGTTCGATTGATGAACCATGCGCTGTTCCTGCAAAACAGAATCTGGCTAACCCTGAAACCGTATACGAAAGATTAAAAACAATTTAGAGTCTCATTTGTTATCGTCTGGCAAACAGTGGGTTTATGATTGATTTTATTGTCGAATCTATGTCTTCCAATGGAGCTGCTCTGTTTGCTTATGAGGTATCATGGTACATTTCTTATTTCGATGCAATCGGACATATGTTGATTTCAATGAATCGTTTCACGGCAGTCTTTTTTTACCAACAACACAAGAATGTAAATCATAGTTCAATCTAGAATGTATGGGAAAGTGCTTGATTTGTGGACCATTTTTCGTGTTTCTTGATCTGAAAAAGCACCAAAAACAGGGCAAACGCCAAGTGTGATTTGTGATATCCCCCTCGATGGTGTGGTACATAGTTCAATTCGAATTTCATGTGATCATCGGCCGCCATGGTGTAGTGGTCTAGAGCGCTGTCAATTCGATTTTTTTGAGAAATTTCAATTTTTTGGCCAAAATCTGTGTTTTGGATGAATGAAGCATTCGCCACCAGGTCAGGCGCATGACAAGTTCAACAAATTTAGATTTGGAAAGGACGCTCGCTTTATATCATTATATCCATTTGGCTAATTTTACCTATACTTGTAATTTGTTGGTCATTTGATCAACCAGCAACAATTATACGAAACGCAAACGGAACTACTGGATTTCTTTTCAATGATCCGTCTATTCAAATTGTAATTTTTCACTTTTTCAATTATGTTTTCAGCTGTGTGCAAAATGAAATTTATATCAGACCCCGAAATCACGCAGGTGTTTTTGGGTGCATAACAAAAAAAGGCTGTGACTGGACACATGGGAATTCCTCAGTGAGGGGGAGAGGGTTATTTTAGAAGAAATACAGTATAATGGAAAATTAGACTTAGCCTAAGCTGTTTTTAAATTTCTCTTTCATTCAGAAGCTAATGATAATTGGATCTGTTTTTATTGTTGGTACATCGCTCATAGCACTATTTCTGGAAATACGGACTGCTGTCAAGTATAAGCAATTGTTTCGTTCCTCAACCATTCAACAACGAAGATTTTATATAAATGACCTTCGACTATATGGTAAGCTGCAGTCATGTGCAAACGCAGTCTGCGCTGTGGGAGCATACCCGTAAGGGGGATAGAATGCGGTCTCCCCCCCACAAAATCACTAAGTCCCTGATAACTAGAAATGGCCCCAAGGAGGGAACAGGAAGATGCTCTACTCCAGCAACCTAAATCAACATTTTATAATATGGTTTTAGTACATTCCTTAATCATGACTGTGTCCCAAGTCCCTCTTGTTGCCTACGATGTCTTACAAGCTTATTCCATCTACACCAACAACAACGTAATGCTTGGTCTTATCATGAGAAGTTTTCACTGGCTTCAAGATTTGTTGATGTTTGGCAATTCCATCTTATTATTTATCTTAAGGTACAAATTTATGGCAACTCTCTCTTCTACTTAAATTTTTAGCACGACTGTTCGCCAAGGCTATCTAGCTTTTTATGGCATCAAGCGTGTAAACGGAGATAGAGTTATGTTTTTATCAAAATAATCAAGCTAGAAAAGATGACGCATGATCAAGCCATAATTTGTCTCGAGGCTCTGCGTATAACTATTTTTTCTTGACTTGTTTATAAAAATTTTTCAATGCTGTTAAATTATAGACTAGTGCTATGTAATTTTAATAAATTTATGTTCATTCCAGCTTTATCTAATTTCCTAAAGTGGTTTTCCGGCGATATTCTCATAAAAATCCGAAATTGTTTGATTTTCGCTTCAATACACCGATCCCTTCCCTGAATCAAGGTCAAAGAAGCATTTTCAAGGTTCGGGAATGCGCTCAATCGATTCCCCGCATAAAATTACCTCTATAGGGTCACTTGTTAAAAAAAATTTTTAAATATTTTCTACCCCGATCCTGTTTTGGACTTCCTCCTTAAAAAATAGTGCTATTTTTTTATGGGTGTTACATGGAAAGCGAGAAAAATAAGAACATACGTTTGGCCAAAAGTAACCACATATCTGAGTAGATGGTGCACTCTTCTTGCAAACAAAAAAAGAATCTCCGTCCAAACCTCTCTCCTTGATTTTTAGAATTAAAAACAAAACAAAAAATCGAGATTTTTCAGGTCCCAAAATTGTTTTCAATTTTTCTAAGTGTATAGACGCAAACCAAATAAACTGTAAAATATGTTTGAGAGGTCTTGATCCGAAGATAGTCCATAGCTTAACACTTTTGGCCTAGGCCTCGTATAGCCAGAGATCAACTAGGATGAATGTGGGGTCCTTAGGGGGTTGAGGAATGTATCTTTTTCATGCCATATCTCCACAGAGACCCCACTCTTATTGGGTATATGGGGTATATTCGTGTTCTACACACCAAGTCCTACAACTAATACCCGGTAGCGAAATTTTCACCGGCGGACCTGATAAAGGCTTTCCGCTGGTACTTCGAATAAGCTGATTCTCAGGCTCGACTTTAAAGGACCAGTCCAGTCATTTACAATCATATGAAAAAATGACAATATTCGGAAAAATCATGAAAAATGGAGCATTTTTTGTTTTTACGGCATGTTCTGAATCGTTGTAGTTTTCGAGATAATTGCGTTTGAAATTTTGAATTTGTTACAAGTTGTAATACACAAACTTTTTTGAATTTTTTGCATCAATTTTTTAAATTTTTATAAAATGAACATTGTAGCAATTTTTATAGCTAAATGAGATGAACAAAATGACACTAAAATTATCCAATTTGAACATTGTTTTGGGTTATTGAAACGAAAACATGAATCAGAATTTTCGTTTCAATAACCCAAAACAATGTTCAAATTGGATAATTTTGGTGTCATTTTGTTCGTCTCATTTAGCTATAAAAAATTGCTACAATGTTCATTTTATGAAAATTTAAAAAATTGATGCAAAAATCGATTTTTCCGCAAAAATTCAAAAAAGTTTGTGTATTACAATGAAGAGCTTGTACACAAATTCAAATTTCAAACGCAACTATCTCGAAAACTACAACGATTCAGAACATGCCGTAAAAACAAAAAATGCTCCATTTTTCATGATTTTTCCGAATATCGTCATTTTTTCATATGATTGTAAATGACTGGACTGGTCCTTTAAAGGGGTGCATTTTGCGACCATTTGGAATGGGTGGCGTAAAAAAGGGTAAGCCAAGAACAATCCATTGGACGAAGTCAGGCACGAATGTGACTGCGGTAACGAGATGTATTTGTCGCAAAACAAAATTCGATGGTCTTGTCAAGAGTTCGTTCCAGGAACCGAGACGCGAACTGGAAATTTGAGTTTGGTCGCCGCCACTCATGTGGCCCCCGTTTCGTATGTTGATCTCTCCGTGATGCCCAAGGCTGCCGGCGTATCAACGCTATCTAAAAGAAGCTTTATTGATATCTCGAATGATTATCTTTATCCGACGATCGAGTACAATTACTACAAGATACAAAATGATCTTATAAGAAGCGTACCTAATCCGGTTACAATTAGCATTGACGGCCAATATGATTCCCCAGACGAAAAAAGGCGAATTTTTCACAAAAACTTGGTCAAGATGGCGTTTTTACGCTTCGGGTGTTAGGTATTGATTAAGAAAGCCCTTGAGCCTATTACATATACTAAAATGGAAGAAGATTTCAACAGACACCATGGAGTTAAATAAAGAGAATATGAACCAGGTGATATTGTCCTTGCTAAGAACTATAGAGGTCCAGAACAATGAAAAGTTGGAAAAATCTTAGAAAGAATTAGTAGAGTGAAATACAAAGTTGATGTTGATGGATATGAATGGATGCGTCACACAAACCAGTTGAGAACATACCATGTTAACGATGAAGATGAAACAGGTGATTTCATTTTTCCAAACAAAAATCAACGACAACGACAACTCGATGAAACCGAAGCTTTGATAGAACAACAGTCGAAGTTGATGATTCTAAGGTGTTATTTATACTTTCGTCGTGTCGCGACGCGTCGTACGACCGAACTATAAACACTGTCGTACGACACAAAATGCACTGTCGTGTTGCGACACGACAACTATAAATCCGGCCTAATGAGAGTGTTTCATCGTCCGGCTAAACATTAACAGAAGAGCCGAAAGAAGCAGAAGAACTAAAAAATTTCGAGAGTATTTCGAGATCATCGTGTGGAAGAAGTCGGGCATTCCATAGCGGCGTACCAAGGCCATGGCGTCTTCGTAGTACTCGGTTGATCATGTGATCAACGACTATCCATAATTTTAACGATTCTTATCAGTGTCTAGCCTAGTTTTAAGATTTTGCGTGGTTATTCGTTGTTTAATCCTTTAGCTTAATTGTTAAAAGAGTAGAAGCCAAAAGTCTAACACTGATAACACGTCATATAACCTTCCTTTATAAGGCATATATCTTAATGCAGAATTTAGTTAGATATTCTAGTCATGCAGAGGCAACTAGTGTTGATAGCCTTGTTGGCATCGGTCACTTTTTCGTATGTAGTAAAAACCCAGGATAGCAAGCCAAACGGTTTTTACACGCCATCCGACAATGCACAATGTTCTACGAATGCATCTAGCGCATATTTCGATGTAATTTTGGTGATTGATACTAGTGTCAATATGGGAGCATCAAATCTTAGAAAGGTATCAGTTCAAGCCAAATAGTAGGCAGCATGCGAGGGTAACGAAATCAATTTGTCGATTTTTGACGAATTTTTGATCTATCTCACTCATCACCCTGGGCGATAATGATGCAAAGCATTGGTCTTGTTTTAGATCTCTACCACGTTGTCCTTATCCTTGTCAAAATTCCCAATCGGAAACCAAATTGACATCGCACAAGGCCAACGAAACGTCCGAATCGCCGTGGTCACTTTTGACAATCAGGCAACCATCGTCGCCAATTACTCGGACATCAACAGTGTCAATGATTTGACACGAATCTTGAATGGAGTCACCGCTTCAAACGCACAAGGAGGAAATTTAGCCGAGTAAATTCCAAACATTGACCCTGGTTCAGGGAAATAGATATTGAAGCGAAAAGCTAACATGCACTATTTGGTATTGAAGTATTGAATAGGTATTGAAGCGAAAAGCTAACATGCACTATTTCCCTGAATCAGGGTCAGGGAAGCGTTTTCAAGCTTTGGAGATGCAATCGATTCTCTTCATGAAATTACCCCCAGAAATATGATTTTGAGAGAGAAATTTCAAAATTTTTCGATTTTTATCTTCAATACACACATCTATTTCCCTGAAGCAGGGTCAAGGAAGCATTTTCACGCGTCGGGAATCAAGTTTTCGCATGATTTTACCCCTATATAGGATATTTTGGCAAAAAATTTTCGACCGAGATTGACCCCCAGATCTGTACCCCCCATTAATTGTAAATATCAAAATTTAGAGGATTGAATAAGGCTTTCTACATTCAAACAAATTGCACCGACGTGTTGACCAATGGATGCGATGAATACTATTCTTACATGAGGCCAACGGCGATGATGATTTTTGCGGCTTATGTCGAGTAAGGACTTTGGTTTTTACGAATTTTGTCTGAATTTCAGTAGCCTCTGTGGTGTAGTGGCGAATGCATCGGCCATTGCACACACAAAGGTGTCGGTTTCGGATCACAGCGCCAAGAGAAAGTTTTTGCACAATAAAAAATGATTGTTTTAGCCCAGTTATTGTGCGAAATGTTACGTTATTGGCGAGTATCCTCGACAGTTTCGATGATGGCACACCGATTAGTGTGAATTTCAATACAGCTAATCAAGTCGTCACTAATATGTTAAATCGTATTACTTTCAATGAATACGTGAATGCATCCATGTACAATTTTACGGGCTCGAGCAACACGTTGACACGTGATCTTGAATGGGCTATGCTTCAAGGTAAGAATGATGATTTATACCCCCGAAAATCGGACTTTTTCGACTTTTGACAAATTTTCCATTTGAAGATTTTTTCATTTTATGGATTTTTAAAGTTTTAATCGATTTTTAAATTTTTTTCAAAATCGATTATTTTTAGCAAATTGCTATTGCGGTGACGATTGGGGCACCAACACATACCATTTCAACACGACTTTAAATCGCTGGCAGAAAAATGCCGAATGCATGATTTTAACAGTGAGCGATAGCTCAACTGTTACTAACGTCACCCAGCTATGTGCAGACCCAGCTTTCCCAGAAATCCCAGGCTATGTCTTGACGAAAGAACGCGAAGCTTGGCTCGAAAGTACGCGTTTGAGAATAACGTTAAACATTTGGGAGCTCTTCCCCCAGGGGAGATGCAATCAACAGGATTCCAAAGACTAATACTTTTTTGAAGTAATTTTATGGAAAAAATCCTCTAAAGGCTTAGGCCTAAGGTTAAGCCTAAGCCTTTAGAGGATATTTTTCCATAAAATTACTTCAAAAAAGTATCAGTTTTTGGGATCCTGTTGATTGCGCCTCACCAGGGGGAAGAGCTCCAACATTTGTTTAGACAACCTATTTGATTTGCCGGGAATATCACGTGAAAAAAGAGACGTAAAAGCCCTAGGAGATAGATATCCATTTTATCTTGGGCTTCACAAAAACAACAACTCCCAATGGACTTGGTGGAACTACGATTTAACCGAGTTTCCGGTATGTTCGTTTCGAGTTTCAATGTTAGATAGAATCTTAGGCAACGTATCTCAACTGGGCTCCTGGGCACCCTCAAGCTGGAGACAATTGCGCAATTGCCGATTCAAATGATGGCCAACATCTAGTTTGGAAATCGTATGGATGTGATCCATCAATGACACAGTTAGGCTTTTCACTTTGTCAAGCTCCTGCATGCGATGCTACGACTACAATTTGCTGTGCGGACTGTTATTACTGTGAAATCAATCCGAACTGCGGTCTTTTCCCAACGAAGAAGTCGATTAAAAAGCGCTCCAAGAAGGATCGTCTCATCCGGAAAATGGCCAAGGTTAACGGACGAATGGTGCGCGTTGCTTAAAATCTGATCAAATATATCTCATATAGATTCTAACTTTCGATGTATTTTTGTTGATTTTTTGATAAATTTATGCAATTCAAGGACCAATTTACTTTTGGGGGAGTTGATGGCCATCTTATAGAGCACAAAATTTGGAGCATTTTTTGCTTTTACGGTACCACTTGAAAATCTAACTGTAAAAGTTATGAGTGAAACAAAATTGCGAAAAAAATTTCAAACGAGTTTGTACATTGAAACGAAGAGCTTGTACCCAGAGTTCAATCAGATTGTTTATTTTTTAGGGCCGCCACTAATACGTTCGGACGGCTCCCGAACGGACTTTAGTTCACTAATAACTTCACTAATTGCGTTCGGACGCGTTCGGAAACATCACTAATAGGCGTTCGGACGCGTTCAGAAACGTTCGGACGCGTTCGGAAACGTTCAGAAACGTTCGGACGCGTTCGGAAACGTTCGGACCCGTTCGGAAACATCACTAATAGTCGTCCGAACGTTTCCGAACGCGTCCGAACGTTTCAGAACGCGTCCGAACGCCTATTAGTGATGTGTCCGAACATCACTAATAGGCATTAGTGATGTTATTAGTGATAAATTAGTGAAGTCAAAAATTTCCGAACGAATTAGTGGCGGCCCTTAGGCTTACGCTTAAGCTTAGTTTTAGGCTTAGTCTTAGGCTTATACTTAGGCTTAGGCTTACACGTAGCCTTAGGCTTAGTCTTAAGCTTAGGCTTAGCCTTAGGCTTATACGTAGCCTTAGGCTTAGTCTTAAGCTTAGGCTTAGCCTTAGGCTTACACGTAGCCTTAGGCTTAGTCTTAAGCTTAGGCTTAGCCTTAGGCTTACACGTAGCCTTAGGCTTAGTCTTAAGCTTAGGCTTAGCCTTAGGCTTATACTTAGGCTTAGTCTTAGGCTTAGTCTTAGGCTTAGTCTTAAGCTTAGGCTTAGGCTTACACGTAGCCTTAGGCTTACACTTATTAGCCTTAAGCTTACTCTTAGGCTTATCTTTTTCAGGCTAGAGGGACAGTCCCCTTGTGCATGTATGATACCAGGCCGCATCGAAAAATCTTTTATGGATCGAAAGATATGTTTAAGGGTAGTGTAACGTTACATGGGACACCCTGTATGCATCTCTGGCTTTTGCATTTAATTATACTTTACTTATCCCATAATTTGTTGCTTTTACGCAATGTCTTTAATAATTACTATCTTAGAAGTTTCTATTACCACGGAAATATGTAAGCGTCTATCTTGTGTCTTCATCCCATTTAGAGCTGCACAATTTTTCAAAGTTAGAGTGGTGCTATATAGAGAAGAAAGTCAAGATGAACAATTCAACTACCACAATTTCGACTGTTGTGACACCACCAAATTATCTTGTGCTATTAATTGATTGGCCATTTTACATCTTTCACTTGTCTCTAGTTTTGTTTGTGGCTGTAAGAGTTGTGAAAAGGAATGCAGATTTCAGCGGAGGGTTTTACGTCTTGTTTTTGTATTTGGCCGGTGTTGATGCTTTATCATTTCTTCAGGTAACAGTTTTTATACTTCCTTCGCGTCGCGCAATAGTACTCGGTTTGAAAAGACGTTTCTCCATCAACAAGCCTCGGTGGTGCAGCGACAAAGCAGCGCCTTACTGGTCACAAGGTCGCGGGTTCGAATCTCGCTTAGAGCGAAATTTTTTGCCACTCGGTCTTGTGTCGCGTCGCGCGACAGCAACTATAAACGACATTGGAAAANGGTGGTGCAGCGACAAAGCAGTGCCTTACTGGTCACAAGGTCGCGGGTTCGAATCTCGCTTAGAGCGAAATTTTTTGCCACTCGGTCTTGTGTCGCGTCACGCGACGTCTCGTGGTCAGTACTTGCGACGTCGCAGACTGTTGCGCGACGCGTCGCGTCGCGCAACAAAAAAAAAATTTTTTGCACTTAAACTTAATTGATCTGCGACGTGTCGCGCGACGGAGGCGCTCGGAAGAGCTCAGAGGCACTCAGAGGCGCTCATAGGCGCTCGGAGGCACTTGGAGGAGCTCGGAGGTCTCGCAGACGCTTGGAGGCACTCATAGGTACTCGGAGGTACTCAGCTGCGCTCGGAAGAGCTCGGAGGCACTCATAGGCGCTCGGAAGAGGTCGAAGGTACTCGGAGCGGGAAATCTCCTCTCTCCTCTGGGCGCGTTAGCGCTCGGTCCCCCAGTTTATACAGTTATTATACGATGAAAATTTAGCTTCTGATCTTTTTTCGTCTGGCAAACAATGGGTTTATGATTGAATTTATTGTCAAGTCGATGTTTTCCAATGGAATTGCTCTGTTTGGTTATGAGGCATCATGGTACATCTCTTATTTCGATGCAATCGGGCATTTGTTGATTTCGATTAATCGTTTCACGGCAGTCTTTTTTTATAAGCAGCACGAGCATGTAAATCATAGTTCAATCTAGAATGTTCGGGAAAGTGCTTCGATTTGTGGACCTTTTTTCGTGTTTCTTGATCTGACAAAGCACCAAAAACAAGGCAAACGCCAAGTTTGATTTGTGATATCCCCCTCGATGGTGTGGTACATAGTTCAATTCGAATTCCATGTGATCATCGGCCTCCATGGTGTAGTGGTCTAGAGTGCTGTCTAAAATCGATTTTTGGCAANCAAGGCAAACGCCAAGTTTGATTTGTGATATCCCCCTCGATGGTGTGGTACATAGTTCAATTCGAATTCCATGTGATCATCGGCCTCCATGGTGTAGTGGTCTAGAGTGCTGTCTAAAATCGATTTTTGGCAAGAATTTTATTTTTGCGCCAAAATTCGATTTGTCGCAAAAGTTTCGATTTTTGCCAAAATTCGATTTTTAGCATCTCTAGCACTAGCAAGTTTCGGTTCCACCTTGCGCCGAAAAGATTTCGCTCGCAGTTCAGGATCACAGCAGATGGTTTTGATAAAAATCACATGCTAATTTTTGGTTGCCTGATTTTTGGAGACTTGTTGTTTATGTGAGTTGAGTATGTGGCAAGTTGACTTTTGGGCGAGTGGGAGAGTTCGCTGCCAGATCAGGCGCATGACAAGTTCAACAAATTTAGATTTGGAATGGTCGCTATCTTTATACCATTATAGCCATTTGGCTAATTTTACCCATACTTATACTTTGTTGGTCATTTGATAAACCAGCAACAACTTTACGATACGTAACTGGAACTGCTGGATTTCTTTTCAATGATCCGTCCATTCAAATTGTAATTTTTCACTTTTTTAATTATGTTTGCAGCTGTGTGCAAAATGAAATTGGGTTCAGCACTCACGGGTGTTTTGTGTTCAGAGCCCGGCGAGTGGTGTGTTTTTGTGTTATGCACCCCAAAAACACCTGGGTGATTTCGGGGTCTGACCCATGGTTCAGAACCCATGAGTAGGCTTTTCACTTAGCCTTAAGCTTAGCCTTAGGCTTATCTTTAGGCTTAGGTTAAGCCTAAGGATAAGCCTATGGCTAAGCCTAAGACTAAGCTTAAGGCTAAGGATAAGCCTAAGTCTATGGCTAATAAGCCTAAACCTTTTAGTTTCCTATGAATTTCTTTAATAGCAATTTAAGCTGACTTTTTCATGCGTTCAAAAAATTACATGATCAGTATTCTTATAATGATCAAGGATTTCGTCTCAATACATAGAATGATACAAAAATTTAATAAAGAACAATGAAAACATGATTCAATATAAAACTAGACATTAACACGAAAATGAGAACAACACGAAATTTAAAAATATGAAGGCAAAAGTAAAAAAATTTTTGCTGATTTGTTGCTCCTAAAATCTGATTTTTGAAGTCAGATTTTGTTCTATCCAGCCAAAGGCCAACCAAAAGTTTACCAAAGTGGGGGAACCCTCCCTCCTGCTTTTTGGAGGGCTTACATTGTTAGTCACCCCACACTTCGTACGGCCGTTATGATGTTTGTAAATAGTGTTATTCGTAGAATGTTATTCAATTTCTCTTTTATTCAGAAGCTAATGATAATTGGAACTGTTTTTACTGTTGGAACGACGCTCATAGGACTATTTCTGGAAATATGGACTGCTATCAAATATAAGCAATTGTTTGGTTCATCAACCATTCAACAACAAAGCTCTTATATAAATGACATTCGACTATATGGTAAGCTGCAGTCATGTGCAAACGCAGTCTGCGCAGTTGGCGACTGCGCTGGGGGAGCATACCCCTAAGGGGGATGGAATGCGGTCAAAAAGGCAACTTTTTGACACAAAAATTACATGATCAGCATTATTATAATGATCAGGGGGCGTATCCACATTTGCCCCAGCGGACATTTGCCCCACGTTATACAGTTGCCCCACAAACTTGCCCCACGTTGTAGCTTACAACGTGGGGCAAGTTTGTGGGG
>OZJO01018279.1:0-39322 GCA_900406225.1 Acrobeloides nanus | reverse complement strand
CGATTGCGCGCATTGACAAAACATGAAAACGAGTTGTTTTCGGAAAATGAGCCGTATATACTTCATAAGCATGTGGTGCTTGTTAAAAATATGGCTCATGCTTATGAAGTATATATGGCTCATTTTCCGAAAACAACTCGTTTTCATGTTTTGTCAATGCGAGCAATCGATTTTCCACATAAACTTAAACTTAGAGAGGTCATTTCCAGGGTTGGGAAATAGAATTATCCGGATCGGGGAAATTGGATAAATCCAGATTTCCTCAGGGAAATCTTTTTCCCCAGAATTACTTGGTTTGAAAAGACGTTTCTCCATTTTCAAGCCTCGATACTCCGGGATCGAACCCTCGCCCTTCGGAGTACAAAGCGAGAGCTTTACCACTTGACCATCTCGTTCGAACTTTTTTCCTATTGACGGCGGAAATGGACTTTAATTCTGGGAAAAAAGATTTCTCCAGAATTCCCCGGCAAAATTTGGATAAATCCGGGGGAATCCCAAACCCATTTTCAAAGAAAAAGAGTTTAAAAAATTTTCTTGAAAAAGAATCATATTAAATGGGCTCGCTAGTTCTTAGTAGTACCCAACATTATTTATGTAAATTAACACTTGACAATTATGTTGAGTGAAAAGAGAATTCTTTATGTTAAAAAAACATATTTACGCATTTATATCCTTTATATTCAAAAATAGATATGCTTTTAAAAGCTTTTAGCACAAATTTCTAGTTGAATCATTTTTCAGCTATATCACATTTCAACACTGATGAAGTCTTTAAAAACTAGTATTTTTACTCTCGACCTGGATCATGAATATGGACCCAAAATAAAATTTTTTAAAATTCCTCCAAAAGCTGCGTTCAAGCATGTCAAAAAAGTTGTCACAAAGTTGTCAAAAAGTTGTCAAAAAATGTAACTTTGCCTGATTTTCAATAAAATCGTGTTTATTGAAACGATTGGTCATAAAGCATAAAATTTTATTGTCCGAGAAGCAAAAAAACCAATAAAATTTTATGCTTCATAACCAATCGTTTCAATAAACACGATTTTATTGAAAATCAGGCAAAGTTTGACTTTTTTGACATGCTCGTTACGACTAGAGTAGAATTTGGAGCGTTTACTCCAAGGATCTCATGATTCGGTGGTACTGGGCTTGTCCCAGGCGCCCCCTCAAGGCTGGTTCAACCCCCGCTTGAGTCCAAAAGATTTTGCCTAGTAGTAACATGGTAATTTTTTTCTTGAAATGATCCATATAGGGGTAATTTTATGCGGGGAATCGGATGCGCTCATTTCCGAACCCTGAAAATGCTTCCCTGATTCAGGGAAGGGATTATGTGTAACGAAGCGAAAATGATCTAAAATTTGAATTTTCGCAGGGAAACCAGCTTTCTAGGAGTTTTTCTAAGCGAGGAATCGATTGCGCGTATTATCAAACCATGAAAATGCTTGCTTGACCCTGATTCCTAGACGCCTAAGCAAGATTGGCCATAAAGCATAAGTGCCTTGCGCCTAAACACTTAGGCGCCTAAGGATCAGGGTCAAGTAAGCATTTTCATGTTTTAATAATGCGCGTAATTCCCCGCCTAGAAAAATCCCTATAGAGCTGGTTTCCCTGTGAAAATTCGAATTTTAGTTCATTTTCGCTTCGTTACACATAATCCCTTCCCTGAATCAGGGAAGCATTTTTAAGGTTCGGAAATGAGCACATCCGATTCTTTTTTTCTTTGACAATGCGCGAAAGCGATTCCCCGCATAGAAATCCCCCCCCCCCACATAAGTCATTTTTATAAAGATTCGATGAAATCTACAAAAGCTTAAAATTTTCCTAGTGCTCCTTAGAATCGAACTATAAAGAAATTAGCTTCATTTGTTACCAGGAAGTTTTCCTTTTCCCAGAACTTTAATATAAATATTTTGAATAAAAGGATGGCGCAAATATAAACGTTATAAATAATCTCGAGAATCTTAAAGCACTTATTAAAAATGCTACCACATCTGAAACAAAAACACAAACACGCACTTTTATTTAAATATGAGAATTTCACACACACGTCCCACCGGAACCATCATTTTCCGAAATAGATCAAGTTTCCGATAGCTAAACGCTTAAATGTCAAAATGGAGGCCATAGATAAAGAATTCATCATCCATTCTGACGATTGATGAGGAAGCAAGTTTCTCAAAAGACATAAAAGAATGATAGATAGTTTTAATAGAAAGTAATGAAAAAAAAACTCTATAAATTCTAAATTAGACGCGTCAGAACTTGATCATGGGTACCAGAAAAAGTTAGCAAGAAAAGTCTTTAACCTTCCTTTTATATACATTTACATACAGGTGTTTAAACACCTCCGTAGAATTCCAAATTTCGAGACTAGGAGATCAATGACGTCTAATGACGCCGATACCACTTGAACTTTGGAACACAACTGATCAGAAACTTTGGAACTACATTCAAACCTGTATATAACCTGAAATAATTCTTCGCTGACCGGTGTTCTCCGACTTCGTATATGTCTAAATCAATTCAAAAGACGTTCAACAAGATCCGGCGATTTTACGGCCTTCTTTAAAGGGGGAGGGTGCATTTTGCGACAATTTGGGAAAAAAAATTTTATCGTAAAAATGACCCTATTGGGGGTAATTTGATGCGAAAAATCGATTGTGCGCACTCCCGAAGCGTAAAAACGCCGTCTTGACCAAGTTTTCGTCAAAAATTGCCTATTTTTTGAAAAATGTTCGCGAAGAAAGATGAAAAAAGGTAAAAAAATAGGCAATTTTTCACGAAAAATTGGTCAAGATGGAGTTTTTACGCTTCGCAATCAATTTCTCGCATTTTCGAATTTTTCGAATTTTTTAAATTTTTTCGATTTTTCCCAATTTTTTCCAATTTCTATCCAATTTTTCGTTTTTTTCAAATAAATCGATTTTTTTTCAAAAAAAGTACATTTATTGAAAAGCAAAAATATTTTTTTTCAAAAATATACCCCCATGTCGCTTGAAAAAAACAGAAAACCATGTTGCATCAGATTGATTTGCCCGGCTCCTTAACCTGAGATTAGCGCCGCCCCTCCTACAGCATTTTTTACCATCTCATTCTTCTAGAACTGAACGTCCATTCATTTATTTGCGATTTTTATAGCAAATTTCCGCACTCATACACATGTCATGATATTATAGTATCAAATATCTTGCTTAAAAATGTGTCTAATCAAAGACGTTTTTCATAAACTTAAAATAAACTTGGTTAAGAAAAGCAAAATATAATCATAACCAGGAATGCCAGAGGAATTAAGTGGGTTCAAGCACAGGAAGTCATGATGATATCCTTAAGCCTTATTGGACTAGATGGACCAACAATAATAGAAAATAAGTTTTACGTCCTTATGTATAGTCTGTTTCACATCATTAAGTACAAAACCATGGGGATAGATGATGCCAGTGGCGGTTCTGAAGCTCAGGGATGGGAGGAGGGAAGGACTCACCGGAAAAAATTTTTCAAGGGAAAAATTGAATTTTTTTGAGAGAAAAAGTTTTTGAAACACCTCATTCTTCTAGATTTATAGCAAATTTACGCATGCATACCTATGTCATGGTATTATAGTATCAAATACCTTGCTTAAAAATGATTCTGATCAAAAACGTTTTTCATAAACTAAAAGGGCAGTGACATTTATGGACTGATCCAAGAAAAATTTTTTTCCAAAACAACCAAATAGGGGTAAAATCATGCAAAAAATCGATTGCGCGCATTCCCGAAGAGTGAAAATACTTTCTTGACCCTGGTTCAGGGAAAATATAGATTTTTCGATTTTTACTTTGTGCTAAAAAATTTGGATCGAAGCGGTATTCGAACCCGTGACCTTTGCGCTGCAATTAGTCGCTGCTTTGTCACTGCACCACAGAGTGTTGTTGATTAAGAATGTCTTTTCAAACCAAGTATTAGTATAAAAAAGGTCGAAAAATCTATATTTTCCCTGAATCAGGGTCAAGGAAGCATTTTCACGCTTCGGGAATGCGCGCAATCGATTTTTCGCATGATTTTACCCCTATATAAGCTGTTTTGGCAAAAAAAATTTTCTTGGATTAGTCTATAAATGTCACTCCCCTTTAAAGGGGCGAATGCAAATGGCACAAAAATATGGCATTTGCCATATTTATATGGTAATGTGGAGACCCTGCCTATACAGTCCATGACTTAACTTTTAACGGAAACATTAGTCATTCATCTGCTAATCAAATGCTATACTTTAATCTTAAGAAAGTTCTTAAAACATGTCGATAAATTCATAAAATTGTGGGTTTGGATAGACAAAAAAAAGATTATTTGCTGAGTAAAATGCACTTTGACGAGTTTTTAGATATTTCCCACACGTATAAGTCGCGATTTTATAGCATCATTTTTTGCACACTTCAATTATCGGCTAAATTACGAGAAACCATTTAAACCAGGGCTCGTATCATAAGAAAATGGTATGTTAAATGTAGTCGAAATTTTTTGCTACCACGGGACTTTTTATTGAATCAGGCAACGTGTATATTAAAACTAAAAGAAATGTGGATCCTTATATAGCTTTTTTGATGCATTCCTGAGTGGTATATGGCGGAAAAATCAGGATTAGTTAGTATTAACCCTTATTTTTCCGCCATACGACCACGCAGGGATGCCTAAAAAGCTATATAAGGGACACACTTTTTTTTAGGGTCGCCAAAATTTTGAAATTTGCGCGGTGGTCAGCCCTTTTTTGCGGTGGTCGTCATCCTTTTTGCGCGGTGGTCATCCCTTTTTGCGCGTGGTCATCCCTTTTTGCGCGGTTGTCTTGATGTATTTTTACCCCTTTTTGCGCGGTACAGTCGCCACGGCGACCCTAAAAAACTGTGATAAGGGGTCATCCAGATATTACGTAATCATGTTGGGGGGGGGGGAGGGGGTCGGCCCTCCTCATAAAAATTGATTACGTTAGTGCATTTTTGATGATTACGTTGGGGGCCGGGGAGGTAAACCACCAAAAAGTTGATTACGTAATATCTGTATGACCCCGAAGGTAAAAGAGAGCTCTTATTGGACTATAAGAAAAACATAGTAAAATTGAATAAAATTTTTTTTCATTTCCCTTTTATGCAAAATAGCAGATAATAAAATTTGATAAAAGGCCAAAATGTACTTGTTTTGAATGGGGCTAATAAAAAACATCAACTCAAATAAGAAATTGCTGAATGACTAAACACATCTAATTTGCATCTTCCTTGCTTCGCAATTTGTCGTCATTATAAAATTCTTGGAAACAATCATTAAAAAGCATAGTTAAAAGATGAATGAGGGAGGTAAAAATAAACTTTCAAAAAATTTTTGCTAATTTTTGAACCCACTTTTTTGCACATGATTAGACTTGACCAGCAAATTTTTTGACGTTCTCTCGGGGCGTATTTTACAGGGATGTCTTTTATACTTGCGCAGGGGGAAGGACTATCCCCACCCACTTCTTCTTATTGGGAAAAAATAGGATACCACTTCTTATTTGGCCCAAAAATCGAAAAAATACATAAGGGTCCTTCCTTGGAAAAATACCTAAAATAATTTTTTTCTTAAAAATGACCCTATTGGGTGTAATTTGATGCGAGAAATCGATTGCGTGCACTCCCAAAGTGTAAAAACGTCATCTTGACCAAGTTTTCGTGAAAAATTGCCTATTTTTTCGCCTTTTTTCATCTTTTTTCGCGAACAAAAAGATGAAAAAATAGGTAATTTTTCACGAAAACTTGGCCAAGGTGGCGTTTTTACGCTTCGGGAGTGCGTGCAATCGATTTTTCGCATCAAATTACCCACAATAGGCTTATTTTTACGAAAAACTTTTTTTCTCCCAAATGGCCGCAAAATGCACCCCCTTTAAGCTATTCTTAGCAACGTGCAAAAAAATTTGTTGAAAAAAAAGTTATTTATAAAAAGAAAAAATTCATGTTAAATTATAAGCAAAATTAAAAATCCGATTTTGATCGTGAACTTGGCTCAGTGGTAGTGTTCAAGATTCGAATCTAAGGGTCTCGGGTTCGAATCCCACCTGAGTCGATTTGATTTTGCCTGCGAAAAAAAGCTGGTATATTCCATGGTTAGACAACTTTTTTTCAAACAAATTTGTTTGAATGTTGCTCAGAATAGCTTAAAATAACAGAATATACCGGAAATTTGATGGAGTATTTCCGTGTTAAGACTGGAAACAAGTGTTTTTGACACCCGCCTGCAACCCTAGGAAATTAAGCCCGATATATAGACGTTTTTATCTCTTTAAAGGAAAATAGAGTGCCCAATCAAGCATTCAATTTTAGGCCCCCTCATTCAATATGTAAATGAAACAAAGAGAAATCCTCTTATTTTCGTGACGATTTTGCACACATTTATTTCCTGTTTGGCTCTTTTTTTAAATTGAAGATCAATCTGCGGCACGTTAAACTCTGTTTTAAGTCGAGAATCAAAAAAATCTGGGCGCATGTCCTAATGGCTAGGGCGTTGGCCATTCATGTTATTCTGCCCGAGTTCGATCACGCCAGGGTCGAAATTTTTTGTGAACCATAAAATTTTAGCGAAGCATAGAAAGTTGAAAAGCAAAACCCGTTAAAATTACAGGGTGTTCCAAAAAACCGCCATTTGGTCATTTTTTGGCGAAAAGATTTCAAAATTTTTTTTCTCTAAAATGACTCATTAGGGGTATTTTTATGCGAGAAAGCGATTGTGTGCATCGAAACCCCTTGAAAACGCCTCCCAGACCATGAAATATCCAATTTTCGAATTTTCAAGTAGGAATTCCTACCGAAAATAACTGAAAAAAAACGAAAATCGTATATTTCATGGCCTGGGAGGCGTTTTCAAGGGTTTTTGATACGCGAACTCGATTTCTCACATAAAAAACCCCCTAATGAGTAATTTCAGTTTCGGTAACTAGAGGATTTTCGCTGTCGAAAAACACGAATCCGAGCGATTTGAGCCACTGCGAATTGCCTCACCGTACTCTTCCCTTGTACTGGATCCTATACGTTTTCAGCCTGATCGTGTTTTAACCTAAACCGCCGAACTACTCGATGTAACCATTTTCCATGTTGGGTCCTTTGAGCCCTAAAGAACCTAGTACATGGTCTTTGAAAATTTTTGATAGCTCAGTTCTTGCGGGAATCGATTTACCTCCCCTCTCGCAGAAGATGGTTTTTAGAAAAGAATCCAAAATAAACTGAATCAAAAATGGAAATAGATATTGAAACGAAATTTGCCTAAATCAGGGTAGTTTTCCATTCGAAAATGCGCGCAATCGATTCCTCACATAAAATTACCCCATATAGCTTTGATCAAAATGCTAAAAACTCAAGGGAATCTGTTTCATAGAGGTGCGCCAATTTTTTTCCACCCTGTAGATTTCAGCAAATCTTAGAGTTAACCTCGCAAAAAAGAAATAAGGATAAAACTTCAAAATGTCTAAACCAAGAAAAATTTACTTATGCATATACCCTCTTGAAATAGTCAATGACATCAATATAGATTTGTCTTTACTCAATTTGCAAAATCCACACCAATTTTATGAGAATTTCCTACTTTGCTCATAAAAAGATGATAGAAAATAGGAAAATTCCCAAAAACCCACTCGTGCACACTCATACGATGTAAAATGAATCTTCTCATTCACGTAACTTTGCTTAGATAAAAAGTTCACAACACAACATCCGGAAAATTAATGAATAAGAGATTTATTTTGGGGTGGATAAAGTTTCAAAAATCAAGACAGAAAATATATGTGCAACAATATTATTAAAAATCATAAGAAGATTTTAATAAAACATATGCACAGATATATAAATATCTATGTATATTTAGGGTGTTCTTTTGAATCATATATATGTTACGGGAAAATCTGTTTTTTCGGGAAAATCTGAACTGATCAGATTTTCCCGGGAAAATCTGGTCAGTTCAGATTTTTCCGGGAAAAAGGCTTAGCCTTAGGGGTCATTCACAGATTACGTTTGCCAAAAACTTCGATTTTCGGACCCCCCCCCCCCTTGTTAGACAACTGTTAGTTGTGGCCAATCCAAATTTAACGTTGGTGTTAGAAAATCCCGGACCCCCTCCTTCTGGGAAACGTAATTTGTGAATGATCCCTTAGGCTAAGCCTACGGCTAAGCATAAGGCTAAGCCTTAGCCTAAATCTAAGGCTAAGGTTAAGTCTAAGGCTAAGCCTAAGACTAAGTATAAGGCTAAGCCTTAGCCTAAGCCTATGCTAAGGCTAAACCTTTTTCCCGGGAAAATCTGAACTGATCAAATTTTCCCGGTAAAATCAGATTTTCCCGAAAAAACAGATTTTCCTGTAACATATATAGTCTATTATATNCCTAAGCCTATGCTAAGGCTAAACCTTTTTCCCGGGAAAATCTGAACTGATCAAATTTTCCCGGTAAAATCAGATTTTCCCGAAAAAACAGATTTTCCTGTAACATATATAGTCTATTATATTGGCCGAAAATTATTTCAGTGTGGAGACACGCATTAGCCCGGCGAATTAGCCGTCACGATTGATAAAAATTTTTATATAATAGATGAAATAAATAATATGTCTTTATTGGATATATGGAGTTGATCTTTGTTGGATATATGGAGTGATCGTTGAATGTTGGTTGATGAAGCCGTCGAAGGCGGCTGTTTTCGTCTAATAGTACTAGACGAAAAACACATAATTAAGCTGGATTTGTAAATTTGGAATGTAAAGGACAGAGCTAATTAACACTTACAATATGAATATGAATTTTTGTCTATTATGAAAATACATGCAAAAATAGAATTTTGGCACTAATATAAAAAAATTAAAATCGTTTGAAAAATGTAACAAGCTTTCTCAAAGTTGGACCTTTAACATTTGGTGGCTTACCTTGTAATGGTCATAACTCTTGGTAGGAATTGTTCTACGAATTCGTTTACCACTCATGTGAAAGTTGGTGATCAGCTCTACAACTTTTATATTTACACCTATAGTCAATTTTTTTTTCGTTTAGTAGTGCTAGAAGAGAAACACATAATTAAGCTGGATTTGTAAATTTGAAATGTAAAAGACAGAGCTAATTAACATTAATTAACACTTACAAATCAGCCCAAAAAAACCATTAAAAAATTGCAAAAATTCGATTTTTTGGGCTGATTTGGGGTCAAGAAGCGTTTTCAAGATTTTTCAATGCGTTCAATCGATTCCTCGCATAGAAAAACCCCCATAGGATTATTTTAGAGCAAATGAAATTTTGGAGCTACTGAACTTGGGGGCTCACTTAACGTGACCCCCAAGGCCGAAGTAAAAAGCGCCGAAATTTTTACAGAAACACACCCCCTAGGGATAAAAATTGACGCGGAACACGCTGATGCCATTATTTTCAAACCAAAATCTTCGATAAATGTCAAAAAAAAAGTTGTTTTATTTAAAAATTGCGAAAATTCATAGGTTTTCGAAGATTTTGGTTTGAAAATAATGGCACCAGCGTGTTCCGCTTCAATTTTTACCCCTAGGGGGTGTGTTTCGGTAAAAATTTCGGCTTTTTTTACTTTGGCTTGGGAGTCACGTCATAGGTGTTCACGCACCCAGAGTAAGGTGATCAATTTACGAGGTTGTTTCTGCAAAAAATGACTTTCAGGCCTCAAATACGAAGTTAGTCATAGGAAAATGGTTATAAAATTTTAAAAAATTTAAGAAAATTTAACAACTTCGTAATTTTTGCTGTATAACTTCGTTAATTTTGCGAAAATTTGGTTAATTTTTTAACGAAATCAATGGAAAAAAAAGGTTTTTGGGTCCCAAATACGAAGTTGGTACCTAANCCCCCCCCCCCCCCATTGGTTAGGCATGGATCATGTTAAGTGCCCCCCCCCCAAGTTCAGTAGCTCCGAAATTTTTTTGGCGAAAAAATTTGGTCGAGAAATCGCAAAAATCCATTTTTTTAAGCCACCCTGTACATAATGTTCTAGATCTTTAAAATAAGACACTAATAATTTGTAAACGTTAAGTTTTGCTGCCTTGAAAATTCAATCAAGTTTAAAAATTAACTAAATATAAAACCTTTTTTGCGTAAAGCAGATATTAAATTAAGCCATTTTGTAAATAAGTCGTCAAAATGCTACATTCAATTAACCTTTTACTAAAATCGAGTTTGCTCATGCCATTAATTTTAATAACAGAAATTTCTAAAAATTTTTGGAAAAAAAATATTCTATAAAAATATTCTCCAAAAAGTCCAACAAGCATAGATTATGGGTCGGAAATTCTTAATCTTTGATTAATGGGACATGAATGCTACATGTATGAATGAAGAAATGTCAAAAAAAGTTCAAAAATAATACATGTTATAGCAGATGTATGTCAAGAGAATAGAAATTCATTAATGGCCGTGAGTAATTCAATTTTGCAGAAATTATTTTTGCAAACAAGTTTTGTATCTTAAAGAGGGGTAAGAATCAGAGACTAATCTCCCAAAAAAATTTTTTGCCAAAACAACCTATATAGGGGTGAAATCATGCGAAAATCGATTGCGCGCATTCCCGAAGCGTGAAAATGCTTCCTTGACCCTGATTCAGGGAAAATATAGATTTTTAATTTTTTTTTAAAGCACTAGTACTTGGTTAGAAAGCCGTTTCTACATCATCAAGCCTCGGTGGTGCAGTGACAAAGCAGCGACTTAGTGGTCACAAGTTCGCGGGCTCAAATCCCTCTTCGAGCCAAGTTTTTTTGCACAAAGTAAAAATCGAAAAATTTTGAAAAATTACTTTGTGCAAAAAAAATTGGCTCTTAGCGAGATTTGAACTCGCGACCTTGTGACCACTAAGCGAAAACTCGAGAAAATCATTTGTTAATTGGATTAAATCATTGGTTAACTATAATATTGCAAAAAGTTTGAGCTTTAAAATTTGTGTATTATTCTCGAATTTTCGCGTCGATATACAGCTTTTCTTGAATCTGAGGAATTTTATAAATATCCAATTTGGGTTCCCCGCATATTTTTACCCCAAAAGGGATCGTTTTTAGGCGAAAATCGCATTTTTGCGACTTTTCGCTTAAATACACAATACGCCTTCCCTGAATCAGGAAAAAATATCAAATTCTGATTCCCCGCATGTTTTTATCCCTAGAGGGGTCATTTCTAGAAAAAAAACTTTTTTTTCGAAAACATTTTCACGTGTGTGGTCCCCCTATTGTGTAGTAGCTCCCAAAAGAGTAATAAAATTTCAAAAAAAGTTAAAAGTCATTGTTGCAAAACACAAAACAGATAGACGTCAAGTTTAGAGTGGAAGTATCAAAATTCACAATGGACGTTTCGACGCAGAATGATTTCTTTTTAATTTCAAATAAACAATGGATTTGAAATTTGAATAAGACACGTCGCGTGAATGATGTCATTGTTGTAAGCCTCTTGAAAAATTTCATTTTAGTTTAATTTAGTCAATGAACTTAGACCTACCACGAGGTTTCAAAAAGGTGGAAAAAGTGTCAAGAACAAACCGTCATGAGCAAATAGTTAGGAAAACCAGGGACCCGTTGTTTACTTCCGGAAGTCAGAAGTTATAAAAAAATGAATGAAAAATTAAATTCCGTAAAAATTGATTTGGTCGTTTAAAATATACGAGCCTTTGAAAATTGGAATATTTTTTATGCTATCATATAAACAAAGTTTACATTCCTTAAATCAAATGCGAGCATGGCCCAGAGGATATGTTGTCGCTTTTTGCATCAAAACGTTGTGGGTTCGACTCCCACCTCCGGCAAAAATTTTTTGCCTTTCTTTATTTTGTTTTCATTTTTGCTTCTAATATTTTTCTTGCTTTTCTCCTAGAGGGGTCATTTCTAGAAAAATTTTTTCAAAAAATGAATGAAAAATCCACTTCCGACTTCCGGAATTAAAAATCACTAAAAATCCCACTTCCGATGTCCAACTTCCGGTTCCGACTTCCGAAAAATTTCCGGAAGAGAATTGATTTTTGCTAGCATGGCGCAGTGAGATTCGTATCCTAACGTTTTGTCGATCAGTTTTCAGTTCCTGAAGTGGATTTTTCATTCATTTTTTGAAAAATTTTTTCTAGAAATGACCCCTCTAGGGGTAAAAACAAAAAATATTAGAAGCAAAAATAAAAACAAAATAAAGAAAGGCAAAAAAATTTTGCCTGAAGTGGGAGTCGAACCCACAACGTTTTGATGCAAAAAGCGACAACACATCCTCTGCACCATGCTCGCACTTGATTTAAAGAATGTAAACTTTGTTTATATGATAGCATAAAAAATATTCCAATTTTCAATGGCTCGTATATTTTAAACGACCAAATCAATTTTTACGGGAGTGGAAAAATATTTTTTTTAAATGTAATACCCATCTACGAATTCTAAACACTAAACATACTAACAACAAAATTTGTATAATAATGAGCGGATTTTAGGATTAAATCTTCACACAAACAAGTTCAACCACAATCGATTTTTGTTTTAATTTTTCAAGAAAAAAATTATATTTTTTATGATCAAAATTTGAAAATAGAAGCAGACAAAAAAACAAGTCCAAAATTGTATGTGTGTAATACATACGAATACAAAAAATTTAGCTGATTTGGGTAACTTTTAAGAAAAAGGCAAAAACTTATGGTCGCCGGCAGGGATTGAACCAGCGCCATACATATCAAAACGATTACATATGAAAAAATAAGAACAGGAAAATGATCTACGACCAAAAATAGGCTTATGCAAAAAATTTAATGAAAATCGAAAACCTTTAACTTCGAGCCGGGATTCGAACCCGCGACCTTAAAGGACGACAAATCATCGCGACAAGTTCTCTGAAGAAAATCGATTTTTTTTTAAATTAAAAAAAAACACTTTTCTAGGGGTAATTTTATGCGAAAAATCGATTGCGCGCATTACGAAGCGTGAAAATGCCCCCTTGATCCTGATCCAGGGAAATAGATGTGTGTATTGAAGAGAAAATCGAAAAATTTTGAAATTTCTCCCTCAAAATCATATTTCTGGGGGTAATTTCATGCGGAGAATCGATTCAGCGCATCCCCGAAGTGTCAAAATGCATCCTTGACCATCGTCCTTGAAAAATTATCTTTCTACCACAACCCTTCGGGGATATGCTGAATCGATTTCTCGCATAAAATAACCCTTAGAACGATGATTTTAGAAGAAAAATCCAAAATTTTCATATTTTCGCTTCAATACAAAAAATCTCATTTCCCTGAATCAGGGAAGCAGTTTCAAGCTTCGGGAATGCGCGCAATCGATTCTCCGTCTAGAAAAGCCTAAGAATCGACGGTTTTCTCATAAAAATCCGAAAATGTTTGATTTTCGCTTCAATACATTTTTTTCGTCAGAGAACTTGTCGCGATGATTTGTCGTCCTTTAAAGTGACTGTCCTGGAGTCCTAACCATTTGGCCTTGCGGTTTATTTATATATATAATATATTTCAAATAAATCCGTTTTCGATAATTCTTTTTTATTTTCATCCAGAGACAATAGGAAAGCGTTTATTCGTCGCCCCTTTGTTTCGAATGCTTCTTTTTAAATAATCATTTCCATTCTGTTGAAGATGATTTTTGTAGTTTTAAATCACATTAGAAATAAAAAGAAGAGCTATTTAAGTTTTCTAATTTTTTAATCTTCAACAGAATGGAAATGATTATTTAAAAAGAAGCATTCGAAACAAAAGAACAGTTTGCAAATGGAGGTACGAATAAACGCAAAATTATTGCAATTATTTTTTTTACAAATTTCTTCAACATTTAAAAAAAAAACATCGAGGGGAGTAATAAAATTTTGGATGGGAAGAAAAGAATATCCAAAAAGTCCGGACGAAATGGCTAAGTGGTAAAGCTCTCGCTTTGCACTCCAAAGAGCGAGAGTTCGATCCCGGAGGTCGAAATCAGAAATATCAATTCAAGATTTCGTCATATAAACTACAAAAAACCGGGATTTTTTGTAGTTTGTATGATGAAATCTTGAATTATGATATTTCCGATTTCGACCTCCGGGATCGAACCCTCGTCCTTCGGAGTGCAAAGCAAGAGCTTTACCATTTGGCCATCTCGGCCGGACTTTTTTTCCCATTAGCGGCGGAAATGGACTATATTTGATGCCTTTGGTGATCACCCAATAATTTTACCTAAGTAAAAAGTCAATAAAAAATTGAACTTGAAACTCATTTTTAGCACTATAGACATTTCGAGGGGAAAAAATACTTATCGTACGTTGCATCATAGCGAACATTTTTTGGTATCATTCATCAAAAAAGGAAAAATCAAGTTGAAATGTTTACTGTGAGGAGATAAAAATTATTTAAGAGATGGCAAAAACTTTTGGACGGTAATGGGACTCGAACCCCGGACCGTCCAGTCATTGGCCTGCAACCAATCCACTGAGCCACTCTGCTTTTTGATTGAAGGGATCATTTTTTACTTATATAGTAGTGTATATTTTTATCTTCTCGAGATTAGAGTTATAGCAGCTAATTTTGTTATTTCTAAAAGGTTATCAGGTATGCTCTTTCAGAATATATAGGACTTTTTGAAAAACTCAAACATCACTTCGTGTATGTCCCTTGTAAGGGGAACCAAACAAAAAAGTGGAAAATGTTAAAAAAATTTTTTCCGACATTTTGACATGAATCGCTTTCCTAGTGTCTCTGGATGAAAATTAAAAAAAATTATTGAAAACGGAGGTACTTGAAAAAAGTTATGGTCATTTTTTAGCGTAAAAAAATTTGGTCCACCCTGTATGTTTTTATAATAATAAAACATGCATATAATTTTTATGAATATTTTTAGAGTCACGCTAGCAATCATCCGAAAAAATTATGCACGAAAGATTATCCGAAATTAAATCACGTCAGACAATTGTATAATATTTTTTCCCAGGGCAGAAGGAGGAATACTCGGAAATTCTTACACTTACACTAATAAGTAGTAAGATGCGTTAAGAGAAAAAACGTTCTCTCTAAGAAATTTTTAGACACTTGACAACGATGTTTTGAGAGCTTGAATAGGATTATCGGCAACAAAAAATTGAATTTAAAGAAAAATGAAAATATATAAAGCGTGACAAAAACATATGATGAAAAGCAGATGGGTCCCAGAGATCCTTTTGAAAAGCATGATATATTAATAAAGATAAATAGTATTAAAAAATGAAAACATTTGGCACTTTTATGGGGAATACGATAGCTATTTATTATTTTTAATTAAAGTTTTTGGAAAAATTGGAAATATCGGAAAATCTCAAAAAAATCTTTTTTTACCAATTTTTCCAAAAGTTTTCATGAAAAAATAATAGCGCCATCGTGTTCCCCGCATAAAAATGTGGATTTGCACAAATTTTCATGAATTTTGACAACAAAATAAAAAGCGAAAAAATGACTCTTGGGCGCGAGATCGAACCTGCGCCCTATGAATGAAGGCCGAGCTCGTTAGCCAATCGGCCATGGGTCAAAACCCAAAAGCACATGATATGGTATTCGTTTTGAGAAAAAAAATTCTTTCTAAGAAGAGAGAAAAAACGTTCACTCTAA
The DNA here is from genome assembly GCA_900406225.1 of Acrobeloides nanus. Classification (NCBI taxonomy): domain Eukaryota; kingdom Metazoa; phylum Nematoda; class Chromadorea; order Rhabditida; family Cephalobidae; genus Acrobeloides; species Acrobeloides nanus. The sequence goes on along the minus strand of OZJO01018279.1, from coordinate 23,764 downwards.
GAAATTTTCAAAAATGACTTTTGGGCGCGAGATCGAAACTGCGCCCTGGGGCAGCTCGAGATCGCGTTCTAGCGAGGCTAAAATTCTGGTGACTTGGGATTTTTCATTTTGTGTCATAAGTAGACGTTTAGCATAAAATTTAAGGAAAAATCTTGAATTTGAAAATTCACAAGCTGTGAGGGTCTCTTGTTAGTCTTATGCTTAGGCTTTGTCTTATGCTTAGACTAAGGGGTCATTCACAAATTACATTTCCCAGAAGGAGGGAGAGGAATTACTTTCCCAGAAACGTAATTTGTGAATGACCCCTAAGGCTAAGCCTTTTTCCGGGAAAATCTGAACTGATCAGATTTTCCCGTAACATATACAACACTTTCATATAGACTAGTTTGCAATTTAAAATATCAACAAAATCATTTACGTCTACTTGCTCTTTGCTTTCTTATTAAATCTTGCAAAATATACTCGAGGAAGTAATCAAGCGTTGTATAAATTATAGGTTACGAACCATGTTTGATTAGAGGAATTAATTTAAGGCTGTAATTTTGATATTGAAAAAAACTTTTATCCCGCTTTCCGGCTAGAATATCAATGCAAAATAAGATGTGCTTATTAAGGGTATTAACTTTGATATTGAAAAAACTTTTATCCCACTTTCCGGCTAGGATATCAGTACAAAATAAGATGTCTTGATTAATTCCTTAAGTCTTAAAAATAAAAATTTTTTATATACGTCTTTATCAAGTGGGTGTTTTGAAAAAGTTCATTAGTACAAAGCTAAAAAGGTTCATTTGATACAAGCTTATAAAAGAATAAAAGATTTATATAGTATGGGCCAAAAAATGTGGGTGCGTTAATTATTGAATATTTGGCTAATATTCCTGATACCGAACTTACAGAATACGAAAAGTACATCTCAAATGGTTTTATTAAAAACTTGCAAGATCATTAATCTTCTATTGAGGAATTATCATCATTTTATGAGATTGAAAAAAGATTAGTAATTGCAGACTGTGAGACACAACCAGAAGAAGACGGGAAATCAACAGAACAAATCAGAATTGTCAAGCGAAGAAAGTGTGAATGAATTTGAAGATGAATATTATGACTTTATTTTATAGCTAATTTTTAATGCCTATTGTACATTTACCATAAAAAAAATAAAATTAGTAACATACAAAAATTTGATATTTGAAAAAGCAAAAAAAAATATAAATGTATATAGTTTTGCCAGGGGCCTGTTGTACAAAATGAAAAGTGAAGCAATTAATGCACTAAAAAACTGTAAAATGCAAACTTTACACTTTTCATTTTTCACTTTACACTTTTCACTTTTTCAGTGAAAAAAGTGACGGGTCAAAGATTGCTCGTCACTTTTTTCACTGAAAAAGTGAAAAGTTTGCACTTTACAGTTTTTTAGTGCATTAATTGCTTCACTTTGCACTTTTCATTTTGTGTAACAGGCCCCATTAGAGGGAGTACACAGGCCTCAGGATGAATGGTCTTCAAGGGGGTACAAGGGAAGTACATGATAAAAAAATGAATGTATTCAAAGAAAAATTGTATGTTGTTAACTTATATCTGTGGATAGGCTTGCCAACACTCAAAATGACGCCGGGAAAAGCAAGTGCAAATTTTAACAAATGATGAATGAATTGGGAGAGGGGTACAATAACCATCATGATGGATGGATGAATGACTATAAAGGCGGAAGGTCCGAGGATGAGTGGTAAGGGGGTACTGTACCCCCTCCCCTGGCGACCTATGGTATATACGTACTATACGAATTTTTTCCCCACTCCTCACCGTTTGCGATAAAAAAGCAAAAAATGTTTAAAATAAATGTTAGTTGTAAATAATTGTAAAAATGTATAAAAATTTAAACAATTTTTCTCCAACAGGGATTGAACCCCGGCCTGCAAAATGAGAGAGCCATCGCATATCCACTGAGCAAAACATGCCAACGATAGCGAAACTTATTTTTTAACCAAATAGAAAGAGCATATTGATTTGAAACTTTTTGCTATTTTTATCGCAAACGGTGAGTAGTGGGAAAAAATTCGTATAGTACGTTTATAGGGGCACCATAACAAACATTTTTTGATACTTTTGTAAAAATATAGAAACCTAAGTCCGTAATATTTACTTGTAAGAAAGTTCTTAAAACACGTCGTTAAATTTCATAAACTTGTTTAATTTGCGAGTTTGGATAAATGAAAAAAGGTTTGCCTGATTAAATTGCATTTTGACGAGATTTTAGATACTTTCTGCATGTATAAGTCGCGATTTTATAGTTTCATTGGTTTACACTTAATTTATCTAACAATCATGTCGTTAAATTCATAAACTTGTTTAAAATTGCGTGTTTGGATAGATGAAAAAAGGTTATTTGCCTGATTAAATTGCATTTTGACGAGATTTTAGATGCTTTCTGCATGTATAAATCGATTTTTTATAGTTTCATTTTTTACACTTATTTTATCTAACAATCATTTTTTATTTTTTGGAGCTCGGATTATTACCACGACGAGAACGTGAAAACATAGGTGTAATATGAAATTGGGCAAAAGTTTTCTGACTCGACCGGGACTCGAACCCGGACCTCCTGGCTACCATCCACACAGGTGTTAATCACAGTGNGAACGTGAAAACATAGGTGTAATATGAAATTGGGCAAAAGTTTTCTGACTCGACCGGGACTCGAACCCGGACCTCCTGGCTACCGTCCAAGTGCACTACCATTGTGCTACCGAGACCTCAACTGATGCTCGCTAACACAGGTGCTAATCACAGTGTGAGTAGTGGAAAATACATCGTCAAGTATTCACCAATAAACGGGCATCAGTTGTAGATCTCGGTAGCACAATGGTAGTGTACTTGGATGGTAGCCAGATCCGGGTTCGAGTCCCGGTCGGGTCCGAAAACTTTTGCCCAATTTCATATTACACCAATCATTTTTTATGTGCAAATTAACCAGGCCAATAAGCATAATGAATTCATGTTCAGCCTTTTGGATTAAAAAGTACAGGAAAGCAAACGAGGGCACTATAACTTTCGCCACGAATCTCGCCACACTAACTTTCGGCACTTTCGTGTCAATAAACATATTTAATTTCAGACTAATTGTCGCCTGATTTGCAATAAATATGTATATTGACACGAACGTGGCGAAAGTTATAGTCTTTTGCCAACGTGGCGAAAGTTGTCGTGACGAAAGTTATAGTGCCCAAAAGAACATCTTTATTAGGCTATAAGAAAAACATAGTACATTTTACTTCTCTTTTATGCAAAATAGTAATATAATAAAATTTTATAAAAGGACAAAACGTGATGTTTTGAATGGAACTAATAAAAAACATCAAGTCAAATAAGAAATTGTTAAATGACTAAACGTATCCAATTTGCATCTTTTTGCTTCGCAATTTTTCGTCATGAGAAATTCATTAAAAGCATAGTTAAAAGATGAATGAGGTATATTTTGCCTAATGCTTTTTTTATTGAAATGGCACAATTAACAAAAAGCAGTCAAGAAGTGTGTCCTCGAAATTTTAAATAATTTCAACGTCAATAGATGCAGAAAAAATAGATAAGAAACACATATTTCTTCATTTTCATACAAAACTTTAAGAGAGCTGTATTTTTTGGATTAAAAGTTGAAAAAATTAAGTGCAAAACAAAATCGTCCTATGCGAAACTCAAACCCAACATCAGTTTCATCGAAACTCGCAGAGCTAGCCATTAAGCCTTTTAGGATCTACTTTTGGGGAAATGATGTCATGTGATAGAGCACAAAATTTGGAGCATTTTTTGCTTTTACGGCACTACTTGAAAATCTAACGGTAAAAAGTTATGATTGAAACAAAATTGTAATTTTTGAATTCAAATGAGTTTGAACATTGAAGCGAAGAGCCGGCACTCAGGCATCAGTCAGATTGTTTATTGAAACGATTTAATAAATCATTATAAAATTCAAAATCATTGAACATTTAATAAATACAGCATTTCTTATAACTCGACGAAGCGGATAAAATGACACTAAAATTATCGAATTTGAACAATGTTTTGGGTTATTGGAACGAAAACTCTGATTCAGAATTTTCGTTTCAATAACCCAAAGCATTTTTCAAATTCAATCATTTTGGCTTCATTTTATTCGTCTCGTCGAGTTATAAGAAATGCTGTATTTATTTTTTCTTAAATGTTCAAGGATTTTGAATTTTATAATGCTTTATTAAATCGTTTCAATAAACAATCTGATTGGATACAAGCTCTTCGCTTCAATGTTCAAACTCATTTGAATTCAAAAATTACAATTTTGTTTCGATCATAACTTTTTACCGTTAGATTTTCAGGTGGTGCCGTAAAAACAAAAAATGCTCCAAATTTTGTGCTCTATCACATGACATCATTTCTCTAAAAGTAGACTGGTGCTTTAAGCTTTGTTGCCTTGAAAATTCAATCAAGTTTAAAAATTAACTAAATATAAAACTTTTTTGCGTAAGAGCAGATAGTAAATTAAGCCATTTTATAAATAAATTGGCAAAATGCTACATTCAATTAAGAGTGGGGCCGATTGAGGCGAGTTATTGAAATTTTTTCAACAAACGTAAAAAATGTTCGAAACGATAAAAAAAATACTGACGTTCACGGAGCCTGTCCAATTAGATTCAACTGCGTATAAAGTAATGCTCCAGATGGCTTCCAGCACAAATTTTGTCGACTTACGACGCTTGAATGAAGAAAATGTCACCTCTTATGTTGAGTCATATAATTCGGTAGAGTTCATTATGCCCCAAAAAGAAAATTTTAGTAGGTTAAATAATTTTTGATCAAAAGTTCAAGACGATGAAGAGTTTGAAGCATACCTGGGCAGGGAGTCCAAAAATGGACTTCTTCCCCGTAAATTTTCGGATTTGCCTCTATACCCCCTCCCCCGTAAAAAACTTGGCGACCTTTTTTTTGGTCGCCAACTCTCGGGGAGTGGAAAAAGTTGCAATTGTAAAATTTATATAGAAAAAAATGTCGGGAAAATTTTAAACCCATATATTTTTATATAAAAAATTTTTTGGCGACCTTTTTTTGTCACCAACTTGGAGGAGAGGTCGTAAAATTTACGGATTTGCCCCTATACCCTCCGTAAATTTTTGGAAAAGAGAAAAATATTTTCTAAAAAGTCCAATAAGCGCAAATCATCGATCATCTATGATATATAGGTCGAAAATTCTTAATCTTGGATTAAAGGAACATGAATGCTACATATATGAATGAAAAAATGTCAACAAAGTTCAAAAATAATACTGGTTTATGGCAGACGAATGTCAAGGGAGCAGAAATCTAATTAATGGGATGAACTAAGTAATCCTAGTTTGCACAAATTATTTTTGCAAAAAAATGCATTCCTGATCTCTGAAAATGCCTGCTTGACCTTGATTCAGGAAAGATGCGAAAATGAAAAAATTTGAAATCCGAATTTTTTCATTTTCGCTTCAACATGCTACCCTGAATCAGGATCAGGCAAGCATTTTCAGAGTCCGAGAATGCACGCAATCGATTCCTCTGCATCAAATTACCCCCGATCATTTTTTGAAAAAAATTTTAGATCCAAAATTCATGAAAAATCACGAAAATTCCACTTTTTTGAGACACCCTATATAAACATTTTAAAATTAGGTTGCATCTTTTGACGATTCAATTTTTGAAAAATGCTGGATATTGACATGAAAGCATGAGTAACATAGTTCACCAGTAGGGGTGTACACCGGTCCCTCAGGATGGATGGATGAATAGCCTTTCAGGGGGGTACAGGGGAGGTACATGATAAAAAATTAATGCATTCAAAGAAAAATTATATGTTGTTAACTTATATCTGTGAATAGGCTTGTCAACACTCAAAATGACGTCGAAAAAGCAAAGAGTGCAGATTTTAACAAATGATGAATGAATTGGAGGGGGGTACAATAACCCTCATGGTGGATGGATGAATGACTATAAAGGCGGAAGGTCCGAGGATGAGTGGTGAGGGAGGTATTGTACCCCCTCCCCCTTGGCGACCTATGATGAATACGCTCAAAAATACTGATTGGATATTATTTATCATACATTTTTGTAAAATATTAAAAAAATTTTTATCACAAACGGATTTCTGGAGCCCCCTAGGTGTCAAAAAAAAGAAGCCACACTAGTAAGCATCTGAAAAAAATGTTTCAATTGAAACTTTCAATGTTAAATGATTTCTTTAATTTCAAATAAAACACGGTCTTGAAATTCAAATATAGCACGACGCGTGAATGATCTCATTGTAATAAAATTCATNCTTCTAGGTTGAGATTTTTGATGAAATAATGACATTTTTCATATAAATAGATCATGGCGAATCCAACTGTATAATTTTTTTTTAATTTTGAAGACATTTTTTTTTGGCCCAATAGGTCGAGGGTTCGATCCCCGGCTCGAGCTTAATTTTTTTGCCATTGTTAAATTTTGCCAATTTTTTTGCGAAACTTATTTTTAGACTATTCTAAGCACTTCTGTGCAAAAATTTTCAAAAAATACCGTCACGCCGAGTTGTCGGCCAAAACGGGTTAAAAATACTGATTGGATATTATTTATCATACATTTTTGTAAAATATTTAAAAAATTTTTGTCACAAACGGATTTCTGGAGCCCCCTAGGAGTCAAAAAAAGAAGCCACACTAGTAAGCATACATGAACAAGGAGGGGGGACAAGCTACCTGGGGCTATATGTTGTCGACCAAAAAAAGGTCGCCATCTAATTTTTTGTCTCGGCTATATAGCTTTGAGACTTGGGACTCCGAGGCTATATGAATCTTAATTTTTGGCTCGATGCTAGCTACATGAGGGGGGGGGACAGTCCCCCNAAATGATTTCTTTAATTTCAAATAAAACACGGTCTTGAAATTCAAATATAGCACGACGCGTGAATGATCTCATTGTAATAAAATTCATTCCAAATTTCATTTTCGCTTTAATTTAGTCAATGAACTTACACCTACTCAAATGTTTGCGTTAAATTAATAATCGAAGTTTTATGAAAATTTTGCAATTCCCAATAAATTTTCAAAATATTTGCTAAGACGTCATTTTATTTGATCACTAAAACAAAACTAATTTAAAGGGACGGTGCATGCTCTAACAATTTTGAAGAACAAATTTTCGTGCCAATAATTAGATCTAATTGCAATTCAGGTTGCAATTTTGTTGAATTTGTAATATTAAACGAGAAATGTCTGCTTGTCTGTCTGTGTCACCGAATTTTGTAACCTTAAGTCCAACCCGTTACTATTGGGTTGTTAATTAAGTACTTGCGGCTCAAAAAAATGCTCTAATTTCATCATTTTTCATCCGTTTTCGATGAAATTTTTTTTCAGTAGTGGGTAAGAGTATATGCTGAATACGATCCAATCGGACTTTTTGAGCAAAACTCATGTTTTCGTGTCAATATCCAGACTTTTTCAAAAAATTTGTGTTTTTCAATATTGCAAATGAATTTTAAAATGTCGATATTTGGTTATAGAAATCGATTTTTGACGAAATTTTCGACCTTACTAGGGTTTTCCTAGTCGGAGAATCGATTGATCGCATTTTCGAATCATGAAAAAATTTCTCTAACTCTGATTCAGGGAATACAAATTTTTGAGCCATTTTAAGGGTATAAAAACTCGATTTTTTTGAAAAAGTTTGGATATTGACACGAAAACATGAGTTCCGCTCAAAAAGACCGATTGGATCGTATCCTTCATACATTCTTGTTTACTACTGAAAAAAATTTCATCGAAAACGAGCGAAAAATGCCGATTTTCGACATATTTTTTGGGTGGCAACAACTTATGCTACAACCCAATAACATAAAGTTGCAACATTGAAAAACACAAATTTTTTGAAAAAGTCTGGATATTGACACGAAAACATGAGCTTTGCTCAAAAAGTCCGATTGGATCGTATTCAGCATATACTCTTACCCACTACTGAAAAAAAATTTCATCGAAAACGGATGAAAAATGATGAAATTAGAGCATTTTTTTGAGCCGCAAGTACTTAATTAACAACCCAATACTTAGATTTTTGGAAAGAGCTCGGTGAGAGAAGAAAAACAACACTAAAATCATGGGGTACCCCTCTGGAAAAAATTAAAAATTCAATTTTTCATTTTTGCCTTTTCAACTTAGATATTTGGTCAGAAATGAAAACCCGTTGCCTTCATGGCTCAGTTGGTAAAGCATTAGTTTTGCAGTTGGATAAGGCGTAGGTTCTATTCCCATCTCCGCCTAAATATTTTTGCTTTTTCAATAAATGTTCTTTTTTTTGAAAAATGGAAAAAATCGACAAAAATTGAACCGAAAAACAAAAAAAAATTTTGGGACGATTCCTTGAGCGCCGAAGGCGCTCCGTATCCCGATTATATACATATAATTTATGAATATTTTTGAAGCCACCCTAGCAGGTATCCGAAAAAAATATGCATGAAAGATTATACGGATGTAAAATCACGTCCGAAAATTGTATAATATATTTTCTCAGGGCGGAAGAAAAAATACTCGAAAATTTTTACATTTGCACTAATAAGTAAAAAGATGCGTTAAGAGGTAAAACGTCCTCTCTCACAAATTTCCATCACTTGACAAAGATGCTTTGATAGCTTAAATAGGATTATCGGCAATAAAGAAATAGATGTAAAAAATGAAAATATGTAGAACGTGACAAAAACATTTTAAAAACAGATGAGTCTAGAGATCCTCTTGAAATGCATGATATTTGAATATAAAAATAAAGAATATTAAAAGATGAAAATTTTGGGCACTTTTATAATTAATTTGATGATAGCTCTCATTTTTTGGAGCTCGGATTATTACCACGCCGAGAACGTGGAAATATAGGTAATATGAAATTGGGCAAAAAAATACACCGTCAAGTGTTTACCAATTAATGGGCATCAGATGTAGGTCTCGGTAGCACAATGGTAGTGCACTTGGACACTAGTCAGGAGGTCCGGGTTCGAGTCCCTGTTGGGTTCGAAAACTTTTGCCCAATTTCAAGGTTATCAGGTAAGAATATAAAGGACTTTTTGAAAAAAACAAGCGTCACTTCGTGCATGTCCCTTGTAAGCTCAAAGAAGTGTGTGTACAGACAAATTTTCTCAAGTGAATATTCCATAAGGACATTAAAAAGTGTTTTATTCATTACTAAGTAGGACATAATGTGTTCATCAATTTGAAGTGCTTCTTAACAAGATTAAATTCTGAGAAAACCGCGTTCCATTTATATATAGTCTGTTTCCGCCCACAATAGAAAAAAGTCCGGGGCGATGGTCAAGTGGTTCAAGGCGCGCGCAACAACTGGATTGACCCCAAAGTCTTAAGTTTGAGTCCACCTGGAGTCGAATTCTTTTTGCAACATTCAAAATTGATAACAAATTTTGCATATGGGTATTTTTATGCGAGAAACACGATGGTGATATTATTTTTCCATAAACGAGAAAAAAAGCTTGATAAATGCCAAAAACGTCAAAATTTGCATAAAAATTTTAAAAAATAATATTTCTTAAATTTTTTATGGAAAAATAATATCACCCTCTCGTGTTCCCCGCATAAAAACCCATATCCAAATTTTTTTTTATCAATTTTGAATGTTGCAAAAAGAATTCGACTCCAGGTGGACTCGAACCTGAGACCTTGGGGTCAATCCAGATGTTGCACGCGCTTTGGACCACTTGACCATCACCCCATTTTGTAATGGATTTTTGGCCCCTTCCTCGTTATCAAATTTCATCATCGACCTCAGATTCAGATGCGCCTTGATTAGATTCCTTGACCCTGATTCAGGGAATGAGATGGGTGTATTAAAGCGAAAATCAAACATTTTCGGATTTTTATAAGAAAACCGTCGATTCTTAAGTTTTTCTAGGCGGAGAATCGATAGCGCGCATTCCCGAATCTTAAAAATGCTTCCTTGGTCCTGATTCAGGGAAATAAAAGTGTGTATTGAAGCGAAAATCCATTGTTCATGTTAGTTATTGCTGGTCTCAATTCCCACGTTCTCGGCGTTGTTTAATCCGAGCTCCAAAAATTCCCAAAATGGTCTCAATTCCTTCATTTTTAGCTAGAAATAATTCCATTATCGTATTTTCGAAAAAAATTTAAAATTTTTTAGGGTGACGAGTTATTTTGGTTCACCCTGTATATACTGGCAAAAAACTGCGTTTAAAAATCTTTTCTAGAGCCCGAGATATGAGGCCAAACTTTTCAAAATTCAAATATTCCAAACTTTTTTTATCAACCTGGAAACAAAAGAAGAAACAAAAACATCCTTAGAAAACAAACAAATTCATTGTATCGGAAGTAAAATGCACAATGCAACTCAATTTTCAATACACTTCACTTCTAACCTAATCAAACTAGACGAATCTGTCGAATTTCCTGCTAATCTCTCACAAATTCCGACAACACACAATGGCACTTAAGCTTCCTTATTGCTCAAACTATTTGGGGAGAGGTTCAAAAATCTCTTGAGGCTAATCAATTGGTGGGAAAAGGCCATAAAAAGAAGTTATAAAAGGTTAAATTAGCGAAATAACAGAAATTTGTTTACGAATTTTTTAGGAGATAAATTTTTAAATACTAATCATGAAACAAAAAGCATTAAAGGACCAGGCCAGTCAGTTACAATCATATGAAAAATGATATATTCGGAAAAATCATGAAAAATTAAGCATTTTTTGTTTTTACGGCATCATCTAAATCGTTTTCCCCATCGAGATAAGTGCAGTTGATGATATGAATTCGTGTACATGTTTTCGTTGTAATAATCAAACTTTTAAAAATTTTTTGCTTTAAAATCGTGAAAAAATAGCACCAACCGACAGGGAAGAACTTTGCTAATTGAAGTTTGCGTAAAAGATTATTTTCTCCGATCAAAAATGAAAAATAAATTTTTGTATATTGAAACAAAAACCGTGCATGCATTTAAACTTATTTTGCATTTTTGATCGGAGAAAATAATTTTTTATGCAAAATTAAATTAGCAAAATTGTTCAGATAAAAATTCTCGGTACTACTAAACAAGAGCAACCGTAAATGACGTGGGCATTTTTTCGAAAAAAAATTTTTTTTAAATTTTTTTAACAAGTGGCCCTCTAGGGGTAATTTTATGTGGGGAATCGATTGTGCGCACTTCCGAACCGTGAAAACGCTTCCTTGATCCGGATTCAGGGAAGGAATCAGTGTATTGAAGCGAAAATCAAACATTTTCGGATTTTTATGAGACAACCGTCGACTCTTAGGTTTTTCTAGGCGGGGATCGATTGCGCGCACTCCTGAACCGCGAAAACGCTTCCTCGACCCTGATTCAGGGAAGGGATCGGTGTTTTGAAGCGAAAATCAATCTATTTACGTAAAGAGAGTTATATAAACGTTGTTAGAGTTAATTTTTATTATAAACGAATGTGTTCGCGCGTGCTTTATTTGTTTGGTTTTTCCCTGAATCAGGGTCAAGGTAGCGTTTTCACGGTTTGGGAGTGCGCACAATCGATTCCCCACCTAGAAAAACCTAAGAATCGACGGTTTTCTCATAAAAATCCGAAAATGTTTGATTTTCGCTTCAATATACTGATTCCTTCCCTGAATCAGGGTCAAAGAAGCGTTTTCAAGGTTCGGGAGTGCGCACAATCGATTCCCCGCATAAAATTACCCCTAGAGGGTCACTTGTTAAAAAAATTTAAAAAAAGTTTTTTTTCGAAAAAATGCCCACGTCATTTACGGTTGTCTTGTTTAGTAGTACCAAATTCTCTGTCGATTGATGCTATTTTTTCACGATTTTAAAGCAAAAAATTCAAAAAAGTTTGATTATTACAACGAAAACATGTACACGGATTCATATTTTCAAATGCACTTATCTCGATAGGGAAAACGATTCAGATGATGCCGTAAAAACAAAAAATGCTCAATTTTTCATGATCTTTCCGAATATATCTTTTTCATATGATTGTATCTAAATGGCCCGTTCCTTTAAAGGAATAGTGAAATTCATAGCCGGATATCTGGACGTCAATTTTTGACAAAAATCAATTTTTTAGCTCCCCTATATGGATTTTCCGGAAAAAGTGATGTTCTACCAAGTTGTTCCCTGTAAAATTCTGAACAACTTTGTTGAACATCACTTTTTCCGGAAAATTCATTTAGGGTGCTTAAAAAATTGATTTTTGTCAACAATTGATGTCCGGAGATCCGAAATTTCACACTCCCTTTAAAGCGAAAAATCGGTACTAGTTCAGATTAGCGACCCAAAATGACAGGGTTTAAAACCCGGAAAAAACTTTTATATTTTTTTCTAAAAATGGCCCTATAGGGGTTTTCTATGCGGCGAATCGAATGCGTAAAATGCTTCCTCAATCTTGATTCAGGGTCGATGTATTGAAGCGAAAATCAAAACTTTTCGTTGTGGACTTTTCTGGGGATAAGGATATTTTTATTACTTTTCAAATGCATCCCTGCGTGGTCGTATGGCGGGAGACAATTAATAAAGTGCTATGTTTACCAAATAAATCAGCTGCAAAATCAATTTGACGTAGGTGGGATTCGAACCCTGTACTATTGGACTCGAAGTCGGGAGCACTACTACTGAACCAAACTCACGATAAAACGCGGATTTTTAATTTTGCTTATAATTTAACATGAATATTTTGTTTTGTATCCATAGCACTTTTTTGAAAAAAAATTTTTGTGGAAGCTGTTAAGCATGATCTAAAACACTCAAATAAACCGGCGAATTTTGAACACCATTCGATTTGGATGAGAATTCGAAAACCCTCAGGAACGTCCATTTTTTACATAAAAAACTAAAAGTTTTGATTTTCGCTTCAATACACCGTCTCTGAATCAAGGTCAAGGGAACATTTTCACGTATCGGAATGCGCGCATTTGATTCATCGCATAGAAAAACCCCTATAGGAGTCATTTTTAGAAAAGAATATAAAATTTTTTCGGATTTTGAACCCTGTCATTTGGGGTTGCTAATCCGAACTAGTTCCGAAACGATTGTAGGACTTTTCAAAAAAAGATTTATTTAAAGATGAGCGACTTTTAAGCCCTGAAAAAATCGCTCAGGTTGCCCACTCAAGTTTTTGTAAGCCTGAAACATGCTTGAGTGAACATTTAAAAAATTTTATATAAAGTGCATATATACCATAATGCACGTGGGAGATTTCTGAACCAAAGTCCAGATGTGAAATCAGAAAAAGTTTTAAGCTGCACATAAAAGGATTTTTGGAATATTAACGGTTCATTAATCCGAACACCACAACTTTAGGCTGTGACATTCGTGTGTAAATATCAAAGTTAGTCAAATGGAAAAAAGAAAAAAAATTCAAAATAAATATCATACTAACAAAAAAATTGAATTTTTTCATATAAAATATGCGAAAAAATTTTTTGTTCAATTGTCGAAAAAAGAACTAATAATAAGGTTGAAATCTGAAAGGTTAGCATCAACAAGCACGGTGGCGAAATAAAAAAATAAATTTTTCTGTGTCAATTTTTGAATTTTACGATTTTTTACGCGGCCATCGGAGGGTAGGGGGCAAACCTCATCACCATAGGGCGTAAACCTCATTTTCAGAGAGAGAAAAATTGCAAAAAAGTGAGGTGACTGGGGACAGTGCAAAAAGAAACTATCCCCGGCGGGAATCGAACCCACCACCTCTGACGGCAAAAACTGCTCGTTTTGCCAATGCGCTATAGTTTGTTTTAACTCACAAGTCCAAACTAATTCCCCGACCCCGGTAAAGAGCGATCCCGCCCGATCTGGCAAGTTAAGCAACGTTGAGACCACCAGGTTCGATCCCACTAGGGCAAAAATTTTCAAAAAAATTTTTTTACGAACAATGGAGCAAAAAATTTTTGCTCCATTGTTTGTAAAAGAATTTTTTGAACTTCAAAAGTTTTACACCTCCAGGGATCGAACCTGTAGGCCCAACTTATTTAAGGAGATTCGAACCCTCGACCTGTAAAACTTAATGTTGCCTGTCATCTTACTGGGGTCGGGGAATTAGTGATGGACTTGTGAGAAAAAACAGACTTTACAGATAACATATTTTTCACAGTCTTCAATTTCGTTATCATTTATCGAATTTTAATTGTCCCCAGTCACCTCACATTTTTGCAATTTTTCTCCATGAAAATGAGGTCTACGCCCTATGGTGTAAAAATAAAAAATGATCAATGAAGGCAGTTCTACATGATAGGCTTATTTTCAGAAAATCGATTTTTCTATTGCACTGGCCCTTTAAAGGTATTTATGGAATAATCCAAGAAAAAACGTTTTTTCTAAAAAGATCATTTTTAGGGGTAAAATCATGCGAGAAATCGATTGCGCGCATCACCGAAGCGTGAAAATGCTTCCTTGATCCTGATTCAAGGAAAATATAGATTTTTTCGACCTTTTGTATACTAGTACTTGGTTTGAAAAGATGTCGCCCCATCAACAAGCTTTGGTGGTGCAGTGACAAAGCAGCGGCTTATTGGTTACAAAGATCGCTGGTTCGAATCCCGCTTGGAGCCAATTTTTTTGCACAAAGTAAAAATCGAAAAATTTTNCGATCTGGGTAATTTTATGCGAAAAATCGATTGCGCGCATTCCCGAAGCGTGAAAACGCTTCCTTGACCCTGATTCAGGGAAGATGGTGGGTGTATTAAAGCGAAAATCGAAAAATTTTCGGATTTTTAAGAGAAAACCGTCGATTCTTAGGTTTTTCTAGGCGGGAAATCGATTGCGCGTACTCCCGAACCGTGAAAACGCTTCCTTGACCCTGATTCAGGGAAGGGATCGGTGTATTGAAGCGAAAATCAAATTTTGGTTTTGTTCCTCTGAATCAGGGTCAAGGAAGCGTTTTCACGCTTCGGGAGTACGCGCAATTGATTCCCCGCCTAGAAAAACCTAAGAATCGACGGTTTTCTCATAAAAATCCGAAAATTTTTTCGATTTTCGCTTCAATACACCCACCATCTTCCCTGAATCAGGGTCAAGGAAGCGTTTTCACGCTTCGGGATGCGCGCATTGCGTTTTCACGCAATGCGCGCAATCGATTTTTCGCATAAAATTACCCCTAGAAAAGTCATTTTTGCAAAATTAAAAAAATTTTTTTTGCAAAAAATTGCTCGAAAAATCGCAAAAATCCGGTTTTTTTAGCCACCCTGTACATATCACATTAATACCCTTTTAAAAGTTTGGGTGTGCTTTAAAACACACATCCACCCATAGATGAATAGGGGGGTCGTAAACCTCCTTGCGCGGGGGGGGGGTCTAAAGGAAATTTTTGCCTTTCGGGATCATAAAAATCCCCCGTTCCGATCTTTTTTACCCCAGTTGGTTACCTCGGTTCCGTTGAGATTTTTAAATCTATTACAGTTATATACATCTAGAAACATCAACGGAATCGATCGGAACCGGGGTGGAACATGACCAGAACCGCGGTTCCGTAATAACGGAATCGCAGTGGGTTCCGGTCATATTCCATATATTGTAATACCTGCAACATACCTTAGAGATATATGAAATCACCTATACTACGCATCTATAAGGAGCAATCTTAAGCTTAAGGATGACAAATGGACGATACGACGCCGGGGGCCTCCTCTGCCCACTAGACTGTATGGTATGTTCTCTCGACAAACATGCGAAACAGCTAACCAGTGAAGGTCCAGTCGACCGGAACCCAGTCCTGACGCCCACACACAAAATTGTTCAAACCGTGATATATCTTAGTGACTGTTATAACCATGAAGAAATCGCAATGAGACGAATACATTTTTTATGCCTCATTATGAGTCTGAAAATTTTTAGCTTTTAATAAGTTCGAAAAAAGATTAGACCAGGAAGAAATAAAAACAAAAGACACTATTTTTAGAGAGATCCAATTCGAATGACACTTATGAATTTTTGATGCGCTCGAAAAATATTTGACATAGACATAACATAAATTTGGAATAATTGAAAAATTCCACCAATTGATTGTCCTCATAGAAATAAATCTTCCGACATGAAAAAAATTTGGGCAAAAAGAAAAGATAATTTTTCCTAATTTCCACGCAGAAACCAGCCACGAATAAGTCGATTTATTTACAACTAGATGCGCTCTGAGCCGCGAAATCCGATTGTCTTCGACTAACAACTCTCCGCACATCAGAGGCCCTTAGCCAAGGCAAGGAATGGCGCAGACCTCGGTGGTAGTATGGAGGGAAAAGAGCGGAGTCAATGCCATCAAATGAACAAGAAATCTGGTTCTCTGCCGCATTCACATAGGAAGTATCAACACTGTGCGCGGAGTGCCAACAGACGGCATTCGGAATGAAATGGAGTCCGACTCACGCACGTGCTACTAATGAGTGAGCATAAGAACGATTAAACCAATTACAATAACTTCTTAAAATACTTTCTTTAAAATAAGCTGGGGGGCCGAGCGCTTCGCGCCAGGAGGGGAAAAGAAGTTGTATTTATTACTCGTACTACGGAGCTCGGCCTCGCCATCGAGTATATGTGTTTCTATTTTTTGGCAGGGGCAAAAATGTTTAGTTTCTGTTGGGAATCAAACCTGCAAGCAATTTATAAGTCGAGGGCCTTAGCCACTTGGCCATGAGTTTTTGGCTCAAAACGGAATTTTTTCTCAAAATTGAATTTTTGCTCAAAGATTGAATTTTGGCTCAAAATCGATTTTTTTCGTCAAAAATTGAATTTTTACTTCAAAATCGAACTTTTGGCTCAAAATCAAATTTGCTGCTCAAAATTTTTCGTCAAAATTGAATTTTTGACTCAAAATCAAATTTGTTGTTCAAAATCGAATTTTGTTCAAAATCGATTTTTTCGTCAAAAATTTAATTTTTACTTCAAAATCGAACTTTTGGCTCAAAATCAAATTTTTTCTCAAAATCGAATTTTTTTTCTCAAAATCGATTTTTTTGTCAAAAATTAAATTTTTGCTCAAAAATCGAATTTGTGGCTCAAAATCGAGTTTTTTTTCTCAAAATCGATTTTTTCGTCAAAAATTGAATTTTTACTTCAAAATCAAATTTCTCACCCTAAATGACCACTTTTGGTGGTCATTGGGAGAGAGATTTTCATCCTCAGACAAAATTTTGCACCATCAGCATCACCCTGAGATAGAAAAATTTGTTCAAACCACGATGTATCTTAGCGACTGTTATAACCGTGAAGAAATCACGATGAGACGAATACATTTTTGTATGCCTCATTTTATTTATCTATGATATTGACACCCTGCCTAAGGTAAAATTTGAAAATCCCCATGGAATCATGTTCCTCATATCTAATCCCGAGTCTGAAAAATTAGCGCATTTCGGTGAAATTTTGAATATTTAAAAAACTTTCATTTTAACTTACGAAAAGATATAGATACGAATGTTTAAAGTTACCAATTGCAAACACTTCGATTTTTTCATAAAGCTGGCAATCACGAAAGGATAATGTCACCTTACTCATAAAATGGAATTTTGGATGCGCTGCTGCATGCAATTTGGCCGAGACCCCAAAACCCAATTTATGGGCGCGTGGGGCCGATTCAACAAACAAAGATAGACACTACCAATGCCAATGAAACGAAAATTTCAACAAAAATAAAGATTGAAAATTTAGTTTTATAGGGCGTCGTAAAAAAGTGCAATGTTGTCATTTTTTGGAAAATTTTTTCTAAAAATGCTTTTTAGAGGTAATTTTATGCGGAGGATTTCGCGCATTTCCGAACCCTTACAATGTTTCCCTCACCCTGATTCAGGGAAAATTTGGCACTATAACTTTCAACTTTCGCCACGTTGCCAAAAACTATAACTTTCGCTATGCAACTTTTGCCACGTTGCCAAAAACTATAACTTTCGCTATGCAACTTTTGCCACGTTCGTGTTAATATACATATTTATTGAAAACCAGGCAGCTCAATTGGGTGAGAGACATTTGCGCACCGACATTTGCGCACCGGACATTTGCGCACCAGACATTTGCGCACCGACATTTGCGCACTGACATTTGCGCACCAGACAATTGCGCACCGACATTTGCGCACCGACATTTGCGCATCGAACTTTATAAAATTTCTGCCTACAAACAAGTTCACACTATTGTAAGAAAACCGGTGTTTAGTTAGCTTCTTCATTTTCTGGCCTTTTTCACGACTGTCAATGGTCTTTTATGATATCCAGGTATAATATCCATAAAAATTTGCACAATGAAGCATAAGCCGGTGCGCAAATGTCGGTGCGCAAATGTCCGATGCGCAAATGTCCGGTGCGCAAATGTCGGTGCGCAAATGTCGGTGCGCAAATGTCCGATGCGCAAATGTCCGGTGCGCAAATGTCGGTGCGCAAATGTCAGTGCGCAAATGTCTGGTGCGCAAATGTCTGGTGCGCAAATGTCCGGTGCGCAAATGTCCGGTGCGCAAATGTCTCTCACCCCGAAAATTTGGGCTTGTGAAGCGAAATGGGCATTTGCGCATTTTTTTGTTGTAAATTTGGTACGGCGTCCGAAAATGAGAAAACGGTTCGACGAAGGAAATGTTTGAATTCATATGATGTTTGATCAATCGTTTCAATAAACAAAATTGATTGATTCAGGCAATTTTGCCTGTTTCAATCAAAATTTGAGTTTTGAAACGATTTATCAAACAATACAAAACTTAAAAATTTCATTCGATTTTTTTTGTTAAACGAAACGATTCGTTCCGGATGCGTTCAAGCATGTTGAAAAAGTTGTTGAAAGGTTGTCAAAAAATGTTTCGACTTTTCGACAACTTTCAGTGACTTTTCAACAACTTTTCAATAACTTTCAACAACTTTTTAACGACTTTTCAACAACTTTTTCAACAAGATGGTGTAAAACATAGGTCGGCAAGGTGAGGGGACCCCGATGAGGGGTGCATTTCTAAGTTGAACCGTACGGATCAATACTGATTACTGTCAACCGTACGGCTCCCCGTGGGTCATCCGTACGGTTGGCTTATGGAGCCACGGGGAGCCGTACGGTTAACTTACGGATCATGGGTGGCCTACGGGGCCACAGGGAGCCGTACGGTTCAATTTAGGAAAGCACCCGAGGTGGTCCCCCTTCAATTTTGGGTTCATGAGTGAGTGAGTCAAGGACTTCCCCTTGCCGACCTATGGTGTAAAAAGAGTTTACATCAAAAGTGATAGAGCCGGTAAATATATCATTTATATAAGAAAAATAAAATAGTAAAATTTAGGCTATTATTTTTGGCGTTGAAAATGAAAAATACGTTTTTTCGAAAATACTACTCGGATTGTTGACACAAATTTCAGCAAAATTCAATTAAAATTCGACTCTGTTGACTGAAAAAGCACGCTTATTTTACTGTTTTGTACCATGACGAATATTTCTTGATAGTTGATGACCGAGCCTAAATGAATTGATGAAAAAATCGAATTTTTCAATTCATTTAGATTCGGTCAAAAACTATCTAGAACTGATAGTCATGGTGCAAAACAGTAAAATAAGTGTGTGCTTTTTCAGTCCACAGAGTCGAGTCTTAATTGAATCTTGCTTAAATTTGTGTCAACAATCCGAGTCGTATTTTCGAAAAATACAGGATGTTTCACGAATTTTCGACCATTTCATTAAAAAAAAATAAATTTGAATTTCGCTTCCAAAGTATGAGTGCGACCAGAAAAAAGTTGACCATTTTACGAAATTTTCGCAGGTTTCGTCCTTCGGTCGATGCGGAATGCCGGACACTTGGTCGACCCGGACAGTTGGTCGATTCGGGCCTAAGGCCCAAGCCTTAGGCCCAAGCCTTAGGCCCAAGCCTTAGGCCCAAGGCTAAGGCCCAAGGCTAAGGCCCAAGGCTAAGGCCCAAGGCTAAGGCCCAAGGCTAAGGCCCAAGGCTAAGGCCCAAGCCTTAGGCCCAAGGCTAAGGCCTAAGCCTAAGGCCTCTGTCCAGTCGGCCAAGTTTCCGGTCGACCAACTGTCCAACAACGGTCGATTCGACCCTTTTCTGTGGTCAAAATCAAAAAATTCCTACTAAACCTGCACTGAGACGCGCTCCGAGCGTCTCCATATGTGAGCGCGCTGTTAGAGTACCTTTGGTGCACAGGTTTTTGACCCCTGCCCGTCACTTAAAATGGTTTTTCTAGGGACCATTAAAGTCTTTTGACCTAATTTAAAAAGCATTCGTTAGAGGAATACTTGGGGCACAATCGATTAGATTTGGGTGTAAATCTGTCTTATTTTGAATTTTCTACACCACTTTGAAGTTGAGGGTACCTGCTTGATTTTGTAGCCCTGTTTTCCTGAGGGTGTATTTCCGCAAAGGCCCTGTCAAATTCACTCCAGAACGACTCAAAACACTCTTATTCGTATTCCCCGTATGGAAAAACCATATTACAATCGAAATCGCTAAAATTTCAAAAAATTTCATTTTCAGGATTTGTTTGAAAAATCCTGGGGTAGGTGGGTCAGGACAAAATAAAATATAGGACCAATTTTCGAGTTAAACAGCGCTGTCCAGTTTGGACAGTGCTGCGACAGCGCTGACCAAATTGAACAGCGCTGTCCGATTTGAACAGTGCTGTCCAAACTGAATAGCGCTGCTTAACTCGGAAATTGGCCCATATTTACAAACACAAATAAAAAATCATATGTTCAGAAGGTAAATTTCAAACTAAATAAACCAGAATCGCTCATGGTGCAGTGGATAACGCGTTGGTCTACGACGATAAAGGTATCGGGTTCGAATCTTAGGTGAAGCTTAATTTTTCGCACTTGAAAGTTTTGTTTTTTTAATTTTTTAAAATATTTTTTCCCATTCTTTCTAGTGTTGGTAGCAAAAAATTTTGTGGCATGTTTCTTATATTTTTACCCTGATTCATTTTTCGTTGAAATTTTAAAAAGCTACACTCACAAAACGGAGATTTGAGGGGTTAGCCCCTGTAATGATTTTTTGCTTATTCCTCGAAATACACACAAAACGATTGGTGTTAATTTTTTGGTGTCAGGGTTTAACACCAATTTTGGTGTTGCCCGTACTACCACTTTGGTGCGAATCATTGAAATTTCAATGTTGTCTGACTTGCTGTCGAACTTATCAAAGAGCAAAAACTTATTGAAATGACTTTCTGCCGTTTAGATTGGAGGAAAAAATCTGGTCCGGACCCAACGGATAACGGGCTTAAGCCCTAATAGCCGGAACATTGGGCCTCACGGGCCTTAAGCCCGTAGGCCGGGCTTGGGCCCGTTTCAACCTCTGCAATAGATTCAAGTTCAATTGACTCAGAATATTCCATTTTTGATATATCAGTACGACAATAGACATCTGGATTCCCATAACTGGATAATTAAAAATAAATGAAAATTTCAATGTTGTCTGACTTGCTGTCAAACTTATCAAAATAAACATTTTAATGTTCGGGGGGTAATTCCCCGAAATTTCGGGGGTTAACGGTTTAAGGGTTAAAAACTCTTAACCCCCATATTTTCGGGGGTTAACTCTTGCATTTATGGGGAATAAGCCCCAAGATTTAAAATGGTTTTGCGAGTGTACCATTCCTTGTCAGAGTCAATTACCATTGATTTTGCCATTAGTGTATAATTGATTTAAATTGTATTGTCAAAAGATTCTTATTTAAAAATATAATTTATTGATCTTATCAAAATTCTCTTATCAAGAATATATAACACAATAAAAAGATCGTAATAAAAAATTCCGAACCATTTTATTATAAAAAGAGAATAAATTTGATGTGTAGATTTTTGTCCGGAATCATAAACAATACCATAAAACTTAACACAAATTTAAGAGACAAAAAAGTTCAAAATAAAAAAGTCTTTTACAACACATAAATGTGAAAGCACGAGGAGAAACATAAACTATTGATTGACCGTTTTTAAAAATAGCATATATTTACAAAGCCAATGGGGATATGGGTCATTCAGCACAACCTGCCCCCAAAAAAATTTTCAAAAATTTTCGAACGAGTCTGACTATCAAAACGAAAACCTGAATTTGAATTCCAACTCGAAATTTCTACCGTTTTTAAATGCGCTCTATCGATTCGGCGGAATTTTTCAAAAGTTTCTTAAGGAATTCAAATTCAAGTTTTCGTTTCGATACTCAAACTCGTTCAAAAAAATTTTCGTTTCTCAGACTGGTTCGAAAATTTTTGAAAATATTGCATATTGTGTCCTATTGGTCAACTAATAACATGCAAGAGACCGCATGTAAAAAATCTTTTAAATTCACTGAGATATTCAACTTTCTTTGGGAGGGGGTTGTGCTGAATGACCCTGATCACATATTTTCGTTTCAATAAAAAATCCATCTTTTTTTATTTTCGAAAACGAAAACATGAAAACGCTTTTCTTTCTCTCCATTGCATATCAATTGAGCTTTCAAACAAATTTTAACAAAATTTGCACTAAAAATACGGAGCTACTGCACTTTAAGATAGTCACGTAGAGCATCACTTTTTACGAAAAAATCTAAAATTCTGGCATCTTTCTTCTTCAACTTGCGATCCTGTGTGACTACCTTAAAGTGTAGTAGCTCCAAAATACATGAATTGTTGGGGGGCGTTCAAAAATTTATGAAAGGACGAAAATTTTTTAGACAAAAATGAGACCCGTTTAGAAAGAGCTGAGAGGAAGAGAGAGAAAGAAAGAGAACAATTTGAACCACTGAGAGGAGAAGTTCGGAACTAGTATCGATTAGGTATCCCAGTGAACGTGAAATTTTTCGAAAAAAGTTTTTTTCCATCATCTGGAATTGAAACCTCAAGGGGTAAGCTTAAGCCTAAGCTTAAGCCTAAGCCTAAGCTTAAGCCTTTTCTTGATTTGGCGTCCATGGGATACCTAATATACTAGTCCCAGAAGTTCAAAAGTTGTTTGAATAATTTGAATGAAATGGAAACAACAAAATGAAAAAGAAGAAGGCGCATAAGGCAGCAAATATGAGGAAGTTTGCTTGGATGTAGATAAATTTGAAACTTTAGATGAAATGAATGAACAAAAATGCGGATTGAGTGGATTATAAAATTGTTGCAAGTTTTCGAGTTTTTTTAACGAAAAGTCGCAAAAAACTTGTTTCAACTCAATTACTAAACCCTTTAATACCATAAGACAGAAATATATCACAATCAGTTAAACAAAACCGGTATTAATATCCATGATACTCTTAATAACACACAAGCTAACACACTAACACACCGCTCTACGATCTTGGAGTATGAGCGGCGGCATTGAAGTGTGCTGCGAGTCCGGGAATCTGTCCGACATTCCTCAACATATCCAACATCAGATTGTTGTGCTGCATAGCCGCAGGATTCACACCCAACCCCATCGCGGTGGCCAACGCCGCCATTGCTTGTTGCTGGGCTTGTTGCTGCTGCTGTTGTTGTTGGTGGGCAGCAACAGCTTGTGCCTGTTGTACAGCAGCCGCTTGCGCTTGAGCTTGAGCCTGGTGTTGTTGCTGCTGGAGTAACAAATGCAGGACCTCCTGTGGTATGGAGCCATTCAGCAAGTGTTGCTGCTGTTGATTTTGCTGAGATTGTTGCGTCTGTTGGGCTTGTTGTGCAACTGCTGCTAACGCAGCGGTTGCTGGTTGGTTCGGCGTGGGGTGTTGCATATGGTTTTGTTGTTGCTGTTGTGCCTGGTTTTGCTGCTGCTGTTGTTGTTGTAAGATTTCCATTTGGATACGGTCTTGTATGGATCTTTGTTGGTGCTGCTGCGCAGCTCTTTCATTCAA
>OZJO01018272.1:0-13351 GCA_900406225.1 Acrobeloides nanus | reverse complement strand
AAAATCGGAAAAAAAATTTTCGCGTCGAAACTCAGTTTTACCCTGATTTTCAGGGTCAAGGTTAATTTTTCATGCTTCGAAAATGCGCGCAATCGATTTTTCGCCTAGAAATTACCCTAAAAAGTCGGTTTTTAGAAAAAAATCGGAAAAAATTTTTTTTCGATTTTTCGAGAATAAGCCCTAAATGTTACACCCCCTTTAAGAAATTTTCGACTTGGGGAGGGGAGCATGCCCCTGGCTCCGCCACTGGTGTCTACAAAAATCAATATCTCCCCTGATCCAGAAGTGGTTATTTGAAAAATCCAATCTCTAATTACAATCATGCCTTTTCACCCTGAAGATATCATTAACTTTTACTCGAAATTTCTCAGAAACAATAAAATAAACAAAAAACGTTGTCGCACTAGTAAAAACTACGAATAAATTATTCACACTGTTCCCTAACATAGTTAAAAAAGAATTCGAATAAACTTCCGAGCCTATAAGACATTCAACCACATCTAACACGATTAGCAATAGCCTAGAAACTAAAAATCTCACTGACAAAACAATTATGAGTAAATCAGATTCAGAGCTGATCATATTATGAGACACATTTGCGAGTAGTATTGCTCTTTTTATTGAGGCCTTTTTAAGGACTATGCAAATTTTTGCTAGCATAATGAAGACTATTATATATGGTACAACTGAGTAAAAAGCGAGGCTGAAAAAAATTCTATACCCGAATTGATAGAAATTAGACTCGATTAATGAAGTTAGCTCAATATAATAGAAATCGTTAAGCTCGTCATATGATATAGATAGTTCAAAAAATCTTGGAATTGAAAAAACAATCGCACATAGGCACAAAATACCGAGCTTGATGTGAATTTCACGATAAGATTGCGATTCTGAGGTAATAGTTTTAAAGAGTTGAGAACATAAGGCTTGATATCGATCTTTGACTAAAATTAGCATTAACCAAACGCTAGCTACGACGGAGGCATTCGATAAGGTATACCTAAATTTTGCAATCATTTGTAGGAAACAAAAAATTAACGCTCTCGAAAATTAAAAAAATATTCAATTATTTCAATTTTTATAGGGTACTTTGGTACTTTTCGAATTGGCTACCCCAAGTGACAGGGTACTGGAACTGGAAAAAATTTTTCCAAAAAGGCCCTATAGGGGTATTTTTATGCGAGGAATCGATTGCGCGCATTCTCGAAGCTTGAAAATGCTTCCTTCACCATGAACTAGGGAAATTTATGGAGAAATCCCCTTGAAAACAAGTTTTTTAAATTTTTAGCATGTGGTTCTTGTTAAAAATGTGGCCCTAAAGATGCCGTTGGGATAAGAATACAACAGCTTAATGGATTACATGGATACTGAGTGGCGACTTGACTTCAAAAGTTGTAAAGCAATTTACTCGTCCTTTCAAAAGGGAATGCGCGCAATCGATTCCCCGCATAAAAATACCCCTATAGATTCTTTTTTGAAAAAAATTTAACAAATTTTCCGGTTTCAGTGCCTTGTTATTTGGGGCAGTTGATCTGGAGTAGTACCGGTACTTTAAAAGACCACTTCATTCGGAAAAAAGTTGCCAAAATTTGTATATATTCAGAAAGTTCATAAAATTTGAAGCCTTTTTGCTTTTACGGCATATTCTGAATTGCATTTGTTGTCAAGATAAACTCTGTTTTCTGATTCCTCCCGAAATCAGGTTTTAGAGGAGTTGACCTAACAATGTCAATAAACAAGATTTTATTAAAGGTTTATTGAAATTCAGGCAACTTTTTATCGAACTTGCAAAAAGATTTTATTGCAGCCGTCCGAATTTCAATAACCTTTCAATAAAATCGTGTTTACTGAAACGATTAGCTAACTCCTCCAAAACCTGATTTTGGGAGGAATCAGAAAACAGAATTTAATCGTGTGTGAAGTTTCTTTTTTCATCTGTGTATTACAACGAAAACATGTGCACAGTATTCAAATCCCTGATTCAATAAAAATCTGTGTATTAACACGATTGGTCGATTTTTAGTCTTTGTTAGGAAAGGGCCCCCACCCTAGCGGACCCACCTATGCCACTGATCTTCCCCAAGGCTACTCCACTGCTTAGTACCTACTTACCATATTGGTACTGTCCTAACATAAACACCTAAAGATTCATAATCAAAAATTGTCGGAATTGAAAAGTTCATAAAAGCGCATCCCAATATAGTCAAATCACAACCCGACATCCACAACAAATAAATATAAATTTTCGGCCTTCTCAGTTGTTTTCTTAGCATTCTCGTGTGCCAAATTTCATCATGTCTATGTAAAATCATTTTATCTACTGGGAATAGAAGTTTTCCCTCTTCTTGAATTAAAACATTTGATTTCGAACTATCTTGTGTGGCGTTCGTTAATGTTTTTGAAAGTTTACGTCTGAGGTTGTAATTGACGTAAGAATCTTTTTTAGCCGAAATTTTTGTACTATATAGGATAAATATAGTTAGCGCGTTGAGAAAAATTCCCATGAAAAATATAGTTGACATTATAGGTCCATTTATTAGATTCAAAAGTTTATTTAATAGTTTTTCGTCATTCCACATTTTAGTTGGAAATGACTATTTATAGAAAAAGAAATTTAGTTTTGCAAAATAATTACAAAATGGAAATAAGTTTAATTTTAACAAGTAAACAAGCTCAACAGAAGATAAGGTTCATTAAGTTCTTTCTAAACATGTATGTCTGGTAGCAATTTCTCTGTATAATAATGTTTTTCCAAAAATTTTCTAAATGTTCTGCCTTTTTCTGAGATGAAAAGCTAATTAGTGAGCCTTGTGGCAATGTTAAGCGAAGCACATATTATATTCGTGAAGCATTCACCATCTTATTTGCGAAAAAAACAATTCAGATCCCTTAGGATCTAAATTCATCTTCGACCAGTTCAAGTTACAGACGAGAAAAGACAATCACAGCATTTAATTTAGACTGTTTGAGCATAATTTAAAATATGGAGCATAATTAATAACGTTGTCGGACAGTTGATCGACTTGGACACCTGGTCGATCTGACACTTGGCCGACCGTTTTATACAAAAAACCGCGCTCAGATCAGAGACCGAAAAGGGCCGAGGCCCCCAAAGCCCTGGCCCCCTCGGCCACACTGGGGCCTGGGCCCCCAAGGCTCCACCAGGAGTCGAAAAAAAGGCCAAGGTCCCGGAGCATAGATTTTTTGAAACAATCCCATTTTCTTTGGCGATTTGAAAATATTATATTTACGTGAAATTCTCATTATTTTATTTGCGGGGCCTTGGGGGCCCGAAGCCCCCAAGGCCCGGCCCTTAGGGCCCCCAAAGGGGCCCAAGTTTCAGGCCCCCAGGGCCCAAGAGGGGGCCCATTTTCGGTCTCTGGCTCAGATAAGAATTTTTCACTTTTTACAGAACTCTTTCTCGGATACTCTATTTTTACGGCGGTCAAAAATTTTACCCAATATTTATTTTATATTTTTCCGTATAAAATTTGTACTTTTCAATATTGAAGTAATTTTTATTGAAAATACAATGCCTTTTCGTTCTTTTAAAGGGGAAAGGTAACAAGGCGGCGGAGACGGTTGACTTATCCTAATCCCAAATTTTTGAAAAGTATAAAACTAAAAAATACACTTGATCTTTTGTTTCCTGTTTTCAAGATCAATATAAGGTTTCTTTTAACTGCAAATAAAGAACCGTTTTTGTTTACTTTTATCCAGTCATACTATAGGGAATTTTAGAGTATTCACCCTCATACTAGCGTGTATATGGACGCAAGCAATCAAAATTAAATATTTCCGTTTTAAAAGCTTTTTGGTGGTGGTTTTTAATGTTTATCCCATTAAACAACGCTCATTTTACACATGCATTCGTTGATACAGGGTGTATCAAAATTATGGAACGGACTCGAATTTTTGCTTTTTATGCATTTTTCTGTAATGTAAACTTGTTTTTTTAGCATTATAATGAAAAGTTTATCAAGTTTGAGAGAAGCTATTATTCGCGCCCATGATCGTGGAAAAACAGTGATTGAAATCGCGGACTTTCTTGGTANAAAGAAGAGTGCTAGAAGTAAGAGAAATATTTTACGCGCCAAAGGAATGATCAAGAGAAACCCAACGACCAAGGAAAATTCAGCAAGAAAATTGGGCAAGAAGCTTGGTGTCGATAAAATGTCCGCATGGAGGATTCTTCGAAAAGACTTGGAACTTTTTCCATACAAGTACCAGAGCCATGTACAAGGCGCGAATAATAGCTTCTCTCAAACTTGATAAACTTTTCATTATAATGCTAAAAAAACAAGTTTACATAACAGAAAAATGCATAAAAAGCAAAAATTCGAGTCCGTTCCATAATTTTGATACACCATGTATATAGGGTGGGTGTAAATTGAGGGCCGCTACTAATACGTTCGGACGGCTCCCGGACGGACTTTAGTTCACTAATGACTTCACTAATTGCGTTCGGAAACATCACTAATAGGAGTTCGGGGGCGTTCGGAAACATCACTAATAGGAGTTCGGGGGCGTTCGGAAACATCACTAATAGGAGTTCGGGGGCGTTCGGAAACATCACTAATAGGCGTCCGAACGTTTCATGCGTCCAAACGCCTATTAGTGATGTGTCCGAACATAACTAATATCCATTAGTGATGTTATTAGTGATAAATTAGTGAAGTCAAAAATTTCCGAATGAATTAGAAGCGGCCTTGATGCCCTCATTATTCTCTGAACTTTTATTTCTTTCGTTTATCACGCTCAAAATTTGTATCACGTTCAAAATCTTGGCTATTTTTAAGACAAATATGGTGGTAGAATTGAAAGAATTTCGACCCGCTGTTGTTCTATCAAGACGCTATCAAGAAGGCAGAGATACCCAAAATCGATCAAGAAGAGGAAGAAAAAAGACTGCTACCATTCATGAAAATAAGCGAAAAGTTAAGGCCCGAATTTGGCGTAATCTCACAAGTCGAGTAATAAAAGATTGAATATGATGGGGGCATCAATTTCCGCTCACCCTACAATTTTCTGCCCACTCTGTGTGTTCTTCATGCTTCATTTAAACTGAATTTTTAATTATCCCGCTACAATCTTTTCACTGAACGACTGCAAAAAAATTCGACACAAATTTCGTTGAACTGTGATTTCTAGAATATTTGATCTGGCAAGTTAAGCAAGTTGGGCCCGCAGGTTTGATCCCCGGAGGTCGAAATTTTTATCCTTATTTTTAGCGATTCAAAAAATTGTTAAAGCAAATCCCCTGAAGATTAATTGAAAAAATTATGCCTATCATTAATTCAGATTTTGACCTCTATAAACTCTATAAATTAAGAGCCGTGTTCGACCAATCCTGGGGCGAAAATTGTTGCACTTTTTATGATAATTTTCATTCCATTTAGGCTTAATGGAAAAAATAAAATTGCGGACAAAAATGTTACCCTTTTTTATATTTGTGATTTATTTCAATTATGTGTACATTGTGATTTATTTCAATTATGTGTACATTGTGATTTTTTCAATTATGTGTACAAATTCACGGTGAACCAAAGTGTGTCCCAAAATGGGGACAAGAAAAATTAAGCATTTTCGTTTCTAAATTTTTTAAGGGATTACTTTTCGTGCGATTTTCTCGTTTTTCTATCGATTTTCATCAAAAGTAACCCCGCGGGTTTTAATAATAAAAACCTGCGGGGTTTGATGAAACCCCGCAACTTTTTATTGCGAGGTAATGAGATCTCAGCTGCGGATTTTCAAAAACCCCCCGCAAAACGCTCAGCTCTAATTTATCTTTTAATATTAAACGAGAAATGTCTTTTTGGAAAGAGCTTGGCGAGAGAAGAAAAACGACACCAAAATCAAATCATGTTTCCCCTCTGGAAAAAATTAAAAAATCAATTTTTTTCATCGCCTTTTATGCTTTAATATGTGGTCATAAGTTTTATGGATCTGCCTTCATGTCAGTTTGTAAAGCGTTAGTTTTGCAGTCGGAAAGGGGCAGGTCCAATCCCCACCGAAATATTTTTGCTTTTTCAATAAATATTCTTTTTTGAAAAAAATCGATTTATATAAAAAAATTCAAAAAAAATCGAAAAAATTGAACCGAAAAACGCAAAAATTTTAGACGATCCCTTGAGTGCTAAAGGTGCTCGGTTTCTTGGTTCTATGTTCTGACGCTTTTTAAAAATTTTATTCGATATTTTTCTATGTTTGTTTTAGTGTATAAGCCGTAATTAGAAAATTAAAATTTTTTAGAAGATAAAATTCTTTTCTTAAATTATAGATCTTTTCGAGTAAATAAAAAATTTTTCGACGAAATAGTCATATTTTATACAACTCCCACCCCAATCGATTTCTTCTTCAAAACTTTGTCAGTTCGGAAATTTTTGGTTAAAAATTTTATAAAACATTTTTAACCAACAAAACGAATGATTCTAAAGTGTTTTAAAAAAATTTCAAGTGACTCCACTTTTGGATATACTTTCATCACGATGAAATTTCTACTTTCCCATTTGAACATTTCTTTATAGTTGAATCATTTTTTTACTTCCTCTAATTAGTCTCAACTGCTGAACGCCAGCTGAATTTTAAACAATTCTCAGATTTCTGCTCCATAAATACTACGTATTAAAGCCAATTACTTAAGTTTTATGCATATTACTAAAAAAGTAAGAGCAGACAGTAAGTTGACCGGAAATTTAATAAGATTTTTATATAAAATATTTTTTTGTAAAATATATTATTCTTATAAAAAAGTTATAGTATACAGGGTGCGTTAGAAGTTTGCGGTCGCTTTTGTTAAAATGTTGATATTTGACTATAGAATTTGATTTTTGATGAAATTTTCGACATTTCTAGGGTTTTTCTAAGCGCCGAACAATAATCAGCCGTTATTTTTTCACCTAGACCTATAGAATATAATCAAAAATGGCTTAAAAATAGGTTTTTACCCTCGTAGGGGTACCTTTTCGGGCAGAAGCCAGTTGGTGGCATAAAATCTCTACCAAGGTTTAGGCCTAGGCCTAAACCTTGGTAGAGATTTTATGTCACCAACTGGCAATTTCCCAATTGCCAATTGGTGACATAAATCTATGTCACCAACCGGCAGAGATTTTATGTCATCAACTGGCATCTGCTCACCTTCTCGTGGTCAAAAGTTCTCCAAATCGGCTGAAATTTGGTATTCAGGGGTTTTCTACATGGGGAACACGAATCCGAAAGATTTTGGCCACGAGAAGGTACCTCTACGAGGGTAAAATCCCAAAAAGATCTGATTTTGTAAGCTATTTTTGACCATATTCCCGAGGTCTAGGAGAAAAAATAACGACTGATTCTTGTTCGGCCATGTTGACAATTTTGTCAAAAATCGACTTCTATAGTAAATATCAACATTTAAAAAAAAGTGATCACGAACTTTTAACGCACCCTGTTTTTTAAGAGGTGTTTGCTTTTACAACTTTTTGATTCGATAAAACAAAATTTTGACTGGGGCATTTTTCTTTCTCAAAATGCAAAATGAAAATTTTGCGGTTTTTCATTTACAGAAAGAAAAGTAGGATCCTGGCATCGTTCCCACCTATCCTTAATGAATTTACGCCATTATCTCCTGAACTATCGAACCTAAATGTGTTTTATCTTGCCGAGAAATTCTCCGTATATTCAACTTTGTTTATATATAAACTCTTCATTATAAATTGCTTATCCCCGTTTTTAATTATCTATAATTTTCAAAATTTATAAGTCGCATGTAATTATTACAAAAACTATTCTTTTAACCTGACGTATGCCGAGAACATGCACATGATATTTTTTGTTTTAACATTCTTTTCCCACCTATTGGAAAGGAGTCGTGCGGAAAATTTTAATAAGTGAAAATTTTTTCATGAGCTTTAATGCTTTATTATTTTCCATTGAATTAATTTCCCATAAAACGCGACGTTTTATATTTATTTCAAAAAAACGCTTTTAATTTTATCGAGATTTTGGGTCGTTTAATAACAGGGCTGCGTCAGAAACAAAGTGGAAACGGGGAAAGAAACAGGCTCAAAAAATATATTCCCGATTCGCTGGCAGCATAGTTATTTTTTAAATGACGCAAAAATTCTTTTCAGGAAGGGAACTTCACTAGAGCAACATAAGTTTTTCAGCTAGATAAAAATATATCTTCAAAAAACCTCAAAAGTTCCTATGTAATACGACCGCGCAGGGATGCGGGCTTTTTTTGTCTCTCTCTCTCTTTCTATTCATTTTCAGGGGGAATAAGGGGTGCGCAGCCCACAATAGGTTATTCCCAAATTACTGGGGCTTTTTGCGCATGCCCAACGCCCCGGGGCCAGGGGATTCCACATGCTCAAGACTTTGGAAATCGTACTTAGACAAACTGGGCTCAACGTTGCTTAACTTACAAGATTGGACGATCCGGCAGCGTATCAAGAGAACTATGATTCCTTGCGGACGGGAATTTGGATTTTTTGTAGATATGTTCTTATCTAGCTGAAAAACTTATGCTGCTCTAGTGAAGATACCTTACTGAAAAGCATTTTTGTCCCAATTAAAAAATAATTATGCTGCCAGCGATTCGGGAACATACTTTTTGAGCCTGTTCTCTTCTCTGTTCCTACTTTGTTCCGATGCAGCCCTATTCAATAATTGTCCAGCTTTTGAGCGTTGCGTCGAATTTTTGCAAAAATGACTGAGAGGTTTTCAATGCAGGAAATCGATCGCACGCATTAAAGAACTGTAAAATGTTTACCTGACACTGATTCAGGAAAGGAGTGGGTGTATTGAAGCGAAAATGGAATAAAATTCAGATTTTCGCCTGAAAACCGATTGTCTAGGAGTTTCCCAGTTGGGGAAATCGAATACGCACATTCTTGAGGCATGAAAAAATTACCTTATAACCGGTTGAATACACACCCATCATAGGGGTTAAAATCAAAAAATTCCTTCAGATTCGAGTTCCCCATGTTGAAAAACTCTAGTACAAAAAATCTGCCGATTTGGAGAATTATTGAAAATTTGATTTGATCGACCCTTTATCTCCCGAGCGAAAAATTTGAAAACATTATAAACGACGCTCAATTTAAAATTTATAGAGTTCTATACGACATAGATGAGCCAATAATTGGTTACAAG
Organism: Acrobeloides nanus; assembly: GCA_900406225.1. Classification (NCBI taxonomy): domain Eukaryota; kingdom Metazoa; phylum Nematoda; class Chromadorea; order Rhabditida; family Cephalobidae; genus Acrobeloides; species Acrobeloides nanus. Next base: position 4,219 of record OZJO01018272.1, on the reverse strand, counting down.
ATGAATTCATCAAATGATTTTAACAATTCTTATCTAACCATAATTGATAGGGCGATGTATGCACCAGGATTTATAACCGCTCCATTAAATATAATTATATGCACCATTTTTGCAATTTTATGCTTTAGTGACAAGAAAAGATTTCATCCAAATTTTTGGTGAGTGCCTTTTGAAAGAAAATTTGAGTTAAACATGAATTTACGGGGTGAAAAGGTGCACTTTTTATGATTTCATGTTTGCAGAAAAATTTCATTTTCTCGGGTAAAATATTGTTTTTTAACAAAAATCTTTTTAAAATGTAGAAAATTAGATTTTCTACGTTTTAATAAAAGAAAGGTCATCAGACAATATTTTTTTGCGAGAAAATGCAACATAAAACCTCAAAAAGTGCTACCGGAGTCTCTCACGCTTTTTTGCAAATGGAGAATGTAGTTTGGACAAATGAGCAACAACAAATGATGTATCAAAATTTGTTTAGCATCCTACGCATTCATTTAATTGTTGCTTTTTACCTCAATGCTATCACACATTTTATCATCATCGCAATAGTTTTTATTGAAAACAAAACATCGCCTATACGTTATTTTGACATATGGTTTAATAGTATTGTAATAGGATGTTTTGCCACGGAACTTATGCGTTATTCATGGATTGCAATTTTTATCGAGAGATCCTTTGCAACTTTTTATAGTCATAATTATGAAAATGAAGTCAGACGTTTTATATGGTTACCTATTTCACTCACGATATTTGTCTATACTGCAGCTATAATATGGGCATGCTTAAGATTTTATAGTAAGTAGAAAAACTACAAAGTTATATGGCCATTTATTCTCACTTGGTTACCATATACTCAATATAGGGCTAAAAATCCGCGATTTTTTAAGGCCGGCCCGGCTTCAAAAAATCACGGCCCGAACCTAGGGTGACTGAATGTATTTTTAAGAATAACTGCAGGGTATAATGAAAATGGGTGGAAATCATAGGTCGGCAAGGGGGGAGAGTCTCCCCCCTAACTCACGCACGCATTGACCCAAAATTGAAGGGGGACCACGCGTTGACCTCGCCGAACATATGAGGTGGTCCATAAAAATTGGGTGTCAGAAGACTACCTCAAGCTAAAAAAGGTCCTTTTTTGGTGGAGGTGGTGGGGGATCACCTCATCGCGGTTCCCCCCCCCCCGCCCACCTTGCCGATCTATGGTGGAAATGGTTGTGTCCATGGGTGCACAAGACCCAAAATGGTTGCATTTGCACCAAAAGGGTGCAATTCGGTACCCTACTTGTCCATTTTTATTGATTTTTTAAGGCCTGCCCGTCCTTACCCATGCCGGAAAAAATTTGGCTCATTTTTTGGGTCATAAAAATCATTGCCCTAGTCTGGGCCGTGCTTAACGATCCAGTTTCCTAAAAGGTCCATTTTTATCAAAAAATTCAAAAATTTAGCTTGTTCTTATTTTTAGTTAACGTGTCCATATATATCACAGATATCTGGAGCCTAATTTTTGATTTTATTGGTGTTATAGTAAGTTTTTCTCTAACAAATTTAACGCATCCCCCTGGGGATGCGTATGTTTGTTTTGTTTTTTTAGGTTTAGAATTAGTGTTAGATCCAGTCCCAAAAAATCCGAGATTTTTTGGGTTATGTTCCGAAAGTTTGGCTCGAGACTCGATCCCGTCCTGAATCTCGGCCGTCCCGAACCTCAACTGCATTCTCGAGTCGGGATAAATTTACACCCCTAAAATGGGAAAAGATGATTAAAAAATGATTAAAAATAGTGAATTTTTAGACTTGAGGCACATAAGGCTTCTCAAATTTTGTTGTTCCAAGCATCACTTGGAAAATTTCTAATTGTCAAGTTCCAAATGAGCAAGATTTGGATTCAGAAGTTCAATAACATAAAAAAATTACAAAATCTCATCCCGAAAATCTTAATCCCTTCCTATCTCGAAAATTCCGTCTAAGTGCATCCCGAAAAATCCCGTCTCGGCCAAGAGGTCGATCCAGGACCCGGGATCTAACACCATTTAGAATGATTGAGAAATTTTGCATTTGAATAAATAATAATTTTTTAGTCAATTTACATTTTACATTGGCTCAATCGTAGAAGGAGAAAGTTAAAAAGTTATAGCAATGTTAAACTCTCACAAAGATATCAGGTGAAAAAAAATAGTACAATAAAACTTTTGTAGATAGTGGTGCTAGAGCAGAAATTTTTTGAAAATTGCCACTTTTAAGCTAAAAATGCTCAGGAAATGACAATTTTTGGTGAACAAATGATAAATTTCGGTCATTTTTGTTGAAGAAAATTGATAATTTTGGACATTTCGGTGAAAAATCACAATATGAGACTAAGATTTTTGAAATTTTTTCCAACAATTTGGGAAAAATATAAGAGGCCAAGGAAATTTTTTTTCATTTTTTTCGATTTCGGACAAGTATGGAGGGAGTGAGAGGGCATAGACAAGAACGGGATGGAAAGATCGTTCAAACAACACATAAACGGGATGACAAGAACGGGACGACAATTGTGCTTGTAATTCCCTTCATCGCCCCGTTGTTGTGTCCCGTTCTTGTTCACCCCTTCGATTCATCCCATTATGTGTATGTCTGCGAGCGACCTTTTAATTTGTTCAATATTTAGATAGTTGAAAATATTCGCATATTGAAAATAATATTTCCTATCATAATAACTGGTATATGTTTCACTCTATTTGGGACTATAATACGCTTTACAACCTCTCAAATCGACTCATTAAAATGGTTATTTGTGTATGCTATGGTTATATATTATGTGGTATGAAAATTTTAAAAAATCTAGCTCATTTAATTTTTAGAGCCTGAATGTGTTCGAATTAATTGCTTTAATTTTATGGGTACGACGTGATGCTAGGTACCAAAAGAAAATACGTTCATTTTATAACAAGTTGATGCAATCAAAAACTTGTGATCATTCAACAGTTAGTAATCAATTTGTCTTGACCAATGTTGAAGGGAATGTTGTTTGCATGGAGCAAAATACAACGGCACATTTTTCTACCCTTGATTTAATGTGGAAAGAGTCTAGTTTTAAGAATAGCTAGCAAAAATTGCCTCTCAATTAAAAAATTTAATCTCATTGTAGGTAAATATTAAAAGCTTAATTTATCTATATAATTTGAAATTTTCATAAAAAGTTTTCTACTAAATTGAGAACAAATGTGTAATTAATTGAACATTTAAGATAAATAGTACCTGGAACGGAGCGCTACTGTGCTTGGAGAGTTGTGACTCCGGCAAGATACCTATACAGGGCGTCATACAAGAGCAAGGGGTCCGGACAATCACAATTTTGCGAGGTTGAATGTAACCTCGCAAATTAAGAGTTCTAAATCAATCTCGCAAATTGCGAGGTTTAATCCAACATCGCAAAATGTGAGTCCCAATTCAACCTTAATTTATGAGTTATAATTAAATCTCGCAATTTTAAGCAACATTTTCCCAAATTTTGCGAGGTCCCCCTCTAATTTTTGCCAATTTGCGAGGTCCCCCCTCTAATTTCGCCAATTTGCGACGTGGGTTGGGTCGGACTGTCCGACCCCTTGCCCGTGTATGCAGGGCGTTCAGTGCAAAACCGAGGATTTGAAACTTTAAAGGACCAGTGCAACAGAAAAATCGATTTCCTGGAAATAGGCCTATGATATAGAACTGCGTTCACTGATCATTTTTTATTTTTACACCATAGGGCGTAAACCTCATTTTCATGGAGAAAAATTGCAAAAAAGTGAGGTGACTGGGCAAAACGGAACTGTCCCAGGCGAGGATCGAACCCACCACCTCTGAGGCAAAAACCCAGAACTTTCTCCATGAAAATGAGGTCTACGTCCTATGGTGTAAAAATAAAAAATGGTCAGTGAACGCAGTTCTATATGATAGGCCTATTTCCAGAAAATCGATTTTTCTGTTGCACTGATCCTTTAAAACAGGGACATAGTCTTGCCTCTCGTCGAACATGAGTACACTCCTGCATTTACAGTCAAGGTTTCCTAGCTAGTATCAAGGTTTCCCGGTCAAAGTTTCCTAGTGTCAAGGTTTCCTAACAATGTCAAGGTTTCCCGTATGTCAAAGTTTTCCAAAAGTGTCAAGGTTTCCTAACAGTGTTAAGGCCTTAGGCTTAGGCCTTAGGCTTAGGCCTTAGGCTTAGGCCTTAGGCTTAGGCCTTAGGCTTAGGCCTTAGGCT
>OZJO01018265.1:0-30555 GCA_900406225.1 Acrobeloides nanus | reverse complement strand
GAGCCTATTGACAGATTATTAAATTGAAGCCCGAAAAGGCCTTTATTGTAATTGCACGCAGTGTAGAGAAAGAAACAGAGAAACCAAAAAATACAATAGAAACTTTGAATGATGACGAACATCATGAATGAACTTCTCAATGATTTTAGCTGGATGAAAAGGACTATGTTTAAGACCGAAAACAAGAGACTAATAACATAGGGGATTATAATAATATAATTCATAACAAAACTATATGCACCATTAATTTGAGAACGCATATATACTTGCTGCTTAGAGCCCTTATCGTTTATATTAAGGTTAATGCAATTAACATAGGCCAAACATTGTAAGTTTATCTTGCATTCAGGGCCGCTAGAAGGCGGTATGCCTCCCGATACAACTTCACAACGTCTAACCACATGATCTATGGCATCCCATACATTCATGGGAGATATTTCGGAAGTCAAATTGAGCACAAACAGCTTGATAATCTTGTAGTAACCTATACCCAATGAAGGCGTAAATGGCATCAGCTCACCATTGCCATCATTAGCTGTATAGGAGGTGTTGAGAGAAATAGTGCAATTGGATTGAAATTGGGAATCTCTAAATTTCTATTGATATCATGCAATTTCTTTGCCCATTTTTAGAACAATTTTTTCTCAGAATTTCATGTTTTCAAACACAAATCTTGACTTACGTTCCTACTTCGATGATGGCGGCAGAATTTCGATTGCTGTTGGGGTAAAAAGTGATTATGTTCGTGCAATTGTTCATGTTTGCTTCTTTTATGTAGTAGCAATAGGTTGTGTAATATTCGGGCAATCCATTTTCCAGGGTAACATTTGTGTTCTCGAGCAAATGAAACGCTTGGAGTTCTTCATCTTGATCAACTGAGACGATGGGACTCAAAATGAACAGAAATATGCACAAGCGTAAATATTCCATGTTTGTTGGCGTTGAATGACTGAGGCTCGATAAAATTGAGGTGGTCGGCCTTATTTGAATAAAGGGGCGGAGAACGATTCCAGTTATTGTATGTTCAAGGAAGTACTTTTTTCAAGCGGAATTATAATTCATTTAAGCATGTTTACACGTTTTCTATGCTAGTCGTCCGCCAGAGATCATGTTCGAATTTGGCTTGTATTAAGAGTCAATGCAATGAATTGTCAAAACTTTTTCTTGACAAAGATAAGGTCTTATAAAATACATCATGACAAAAATTTCCAAAGGAGGATAAAATAACATAATTGTCAATGAGATTTGAAACAGTTCTCCCGAAATAGCTACTCGCGACAAGGCGCCAAATTCTGCCACTATTCAAGTTTGAATGATTAATATCGCATATACTTGAATGTTGAAGGCCCGGAAAAGCAAGAAGATGGAAAAACGCATACAGAAGCAGCCATCCAAGAAAATCAGCTCTGGTCCAGCTAACTATCCAATATACAGGTTGTCCAATAAGTAGCTTCCACATTTCAAAAATTTGCCAAAAGTCGAGTTTCCATTTCCATCGCTCGATGGTTCATTTGATTGCACCCGATCAGTTTTAAATCAATTTAAATAGTAGCTCGAAAATTTGTGAAGCTATGAATATTGCGGTAATTTTTTCTATTAGAGCGTGATCGGAAATCAACTGCATCCTTGGAACCAGTGAAATTCGAACTCAAAAAAAAATTCTGGAGCCAGGACTTCCTTGCTTGGAATGTTTTTTAATTTTAGGGCTTCTGTCGACTCTACTTAATTTTTACAAAATATCTCTTGATGTTTTTCTATACACGACATCCATTGCACCCATTATCGAAATGTCGAATGCTATCCCCGACTTTTTGGAAATTCTTATTTTCTAGCTTTCATGTGAATTAATTCTTAGGCCTATGTTTTTCTTTCTAAACTCTTTGATCTCAACAGATTTCGTCACTTTGATTCCACTCTTAGTCCGTTTTATATGTTTCGATCGTTGAAAAACTATATTTTACATTAATCGAATTTCCTAAAGCATTGAAACAGGTGCAAAACAATGTGGATTATCTTAAATTAAATGGTAGCATGCTTCGCAACACTCAGTTATCAAAGACACTGAGATATGTTAGTTGACGTAATTTATTCTTAAAATTTTTTGTTTGACATAATCTTGGCTACAATGGCGGAAACTAACGGCTGATATAATGTAATTTTTAGGAAAAAATCGAATACGTTATATGTCTTATAGACTTTGTCATGCGTGCATTATCGTGTAAACATTATATCAGCCAAAATAATGTGTGGGCAAATGCTTAAATGAATTAAGGTTCCGCTTGAAAAAAGTCCTTCCTTGAACATACAGTAATTGAAATTGTTTTCCGTTCCTTTATTAAATTAAGGCCTAGCGCGTGCATTCCAGCTAATAAATTGAACTATAATTCCGCTTGAGAAAAGTCCTTCCTTGAACATACAATACTTGGAAATGTTTTCCGTTCCTTTATTAAATTAAGGTCTAGCGCGTGCATTCCAGCTAATAAATTGAACTATGATTCCGCTTGAAAAAAGTCTTTCCTTGAACATACAATAATTGGAATCGTTCTCCGTTCCTTTGGAATCGTTTCTCCGTTAACGCTCGTTATTGTAATGCGATTCTTGATAGCAAGGATCGGGGGAATGCCATAAGACAGCTTATGTTGCATAAGTTCAAGAAGAGGCCACAAAACTCTATATTTCCAATAAAAATCTGACTGACAAATTGTTGAGAAATTTACAAATGCAATCTGCATTGAATAACACACAGAGGATGAATAAATTAAAAAGTTGATCATTCTTTAATGAATGATGAGATTCGAATGGTATTGATGAAATCCGGACTATCCTTTTAGAGAAAAGTTGCTATGAATCTCCAGCAGGTTGTCAGGCAATGTTTTTAATGATGTTCATAAAAATCATGTTGTTATGAATTTATGTAAATCTCGATTCAATGCCCATTCAATTGTTATTTTATATAACGATCTGGATCTAGTTAAACAGAATTTATGAGTTCAAATAAAGCACACAACGTACGTGTACAGGTCCTTCCTCCATATAAATTTTGACTAACTACTAGAAACTTGAGTTATGTGCTGCATGATTTTAGCTAGCGAGTCGATTCTTGCTTGCTTCTACTAAAAGCTAGCTGTGATGACCCCTACAGAGCCATACTCATTCTAGGCTGCTCGCAGTATCGTATCTAGGATCAAATTTTAGGGGTGCGAGAGTGGAATCTAATTTTAAGTCCAGAAATTTTTTTGTTTGTTCAAAACATAAGTGGGGATCATTATGAAAAAGGGGGGGGGGGAGTTTCCTTCCCCTAACCAAGTTTTTTATGTTCATCTCACGGCATTTAATAATTTTTTTGGATCAATAGAGAAAATTTCGAAATAACATTGATAAGAACGAAGGACTAATTTTGATGATAACTAAAAAAACGAAGCTCTAAATTTCATTATTTTTACTTTTGCTAAACATTTATTATTACGATTTTTTAAAATTTTTTATAAAATTAAATAAATATACAGGGTGGGCCAAAAAACCGGATTTTGGACGATTTTTTGTGACTTTTTCGAGACAAATTTCGGAAATTTTTTTCTAAAAATAACCCTACTAGGGTAATTTTATGCGTGGAATCGATTGTGCGCATTCCCGAAGCGTGAAAATGCCTCCCTGATCCTGCTTTAGGGAAAATACAGGGTGTCCGGAAAAAACTCGGAATTTGTTGAATTTTGTTGTTTTTTCAATCGTATTCATTTTAATTTTGTTTCTTACATATTTTAGCACTTTTTTTTATCAAAAAACCAACATTTAACATGATTCACACAATAAATACAACATTCAGGGAGGCCAAAACAACAAATGATTTTTTTATGAACATCATTAAAAACATTGCCTGACAACCTGCTGGAGATTCATAGCAACTTTTCTCTAAAAGGATAGTCTGGATTTCATCAATACCATTCGAATCTCATCATTCATTAAAGAATGATCAACTTTTTAATTTATTCATCCTCTGTGTGCTATTCAATGCAGACCCCGGATTGCTTTTGTAAATTTTTCAACAATTTGTCAGTCAGACTTTTATTGGAAATATAGAGTTTTGTGGCCTCTTCTTGAACTTATACAACATAAGCTTAATGTCTTATGGCATTCCCCCGATCCTTGCTATCAAGAATCGCATTACAATAACGAGTGTTAACGGAGAAATGATTCCAAAGGAACGGAGAACGATTCCAATTATTGTATGTTCAAGGAAAGACTTTTTTCAAGCGGAATCATAGTTCAATTTATTAGCTGGAATGCATGCGCTAGGCCTTAATTTAATAAAGGAACGGAAAACATTTCCAAGTATTGTATGTTCAAGGAAGGACTTTTCTCAAGCGGAATTATAGTTCAATTTATTAGCTGGAATGCACGCGCTCGGCCTTAATTTAATAAAGGAACGGAAAACAATTTTAATTACTGTATGTTCAAGGAAGGACTTTTTTCAAGCGGAACCTTAATTCATTTAAGCATTTGCCCACACATTATTTTGACTGATATAATTTTTACACGATAATGACCGCATAACAAAGTCTAAAAGACATATAACGTATTCGATCTTTTCCTAAAAATTACATTATATCAGCCGTTAGTTTCTGCCATTGTAGCCAAGATTATGTCAAACAAAAAATTTTAAGAATAAATTACGTCAACTAACATATCTCAGTGTCTTTGATAGCCGAGTGTTGCGAAGCATGCTACCAGTTAATTTAAGATAATCCACATTGTTTTGCACCTGTTTCAATGCTTTAGGCTTAGCATTGAAACAGCAAATTCGATTAATGTAAAATATAGTTTTTCAACGATTGAAACATATAAAGCGGACTAAGAGTGGAATTAAGAGTGGATATATTCAGATCCGCCCACATATTCAGATTCGCCCGTAACATATACAATTTTCGCTCTTACATGAATGTTCGAGCGCGTTCTAACGACTTATCTACTCTTACCGAGACTCTTTTTTAAAATTTTTCTTTAGTCATCAACAGGCCAACTTTTTATTCGGAGCTACAAGGTAAAGATACATTAAATAAGTTACCAATTGAATGGCAAAGAAAAATTCTTGAAACAGCAGTTACATTCCAAGGAAAAAAGATAAGCCTAAAGAAACTGATAGATGAGCAAAATGAAGAATTAAAAAAACTAATCGACTCTGAAATTATAGTCAAGCTAGTCAGTAATGCTGATGTCGCAATTGGATCCGAATTAGAAACTTTAGGCGATGAGAAAAATTATTATATAAATCGTTCATTCACTTATCCAACGATTTCGATGGAAATTTTTAAAGAAAGCCAAGGCGAGTCATAGCACAGAAATAAAGATTTACTAGTGATTAATGGCATAAATAAAACAACGCTTGGCGATTTAGTACGAAAGAAGGATACAATCTGCTCGTTCCAAGAATATAACCCCGATACAAGTAACCATATTAGATTCGTTATTCTTGATGATAGTCAAGCAACAGAACAGTTTAAGAAATTATGTCAACTACATCCGAACATCCATTGGCTAACGAGCTATTTAGGTCGACTAATATGGAATCAATCACAAGGGCCCTTATCTAATTTACATAAATACATAGAAAAAGACAATGAAAAGCATACAGAAGATGAATGGTTGAAGCATACAAACAAACACAAGGTGATCATCATTTCTGATACAGCGGGAATGGGTAAGTCGACAGTGCTTACTAATGGCACACAAATTAAAAGAACAGAACTCAGACTTATGGATAGTCAGAATTAATTTGAATGAATACACGAATGAGCTGGGTAAAGGGAAAGAAAACGGCGATTTTAAAGCACACGATATCAACCAAACCACTAATATGGTCATTCAGTTTCTAGAAAAAGATGTTGTAGAACTTTCTACTCCTTTAGAACGAGCATTGTTTAAAACACACTTCAAGAGTAAAACTAGGAAGCTGATCATAATGTTTGGTGGCTTTGACGAGATCAGCCCAGACTACAGAGAAACGGTGATTAATCTGATACGAGGACTAAGAAATAGCACTATAAAACAGATTTGGGTTACTACAAGACCTACTGAAAACATGTAGTAGAAGAGCAGCTACAACACCTTTCTTTCACATTAGAGTCTTTTTCTAAAAAAAATCAATTTGATTTTTTAACCAAGTTTTGGAAACAGAAGTTAAATATAGCTGATCAAACTCAACTAAAACAGTTTGAAATCTATGCTGAAGCATTAATAAGATTACTAGCTAGATCAATTAACGATCAAGGTAAAGAATTGACCGGAATTCCATTACAAACTAGAATGTTGGCCGAAGCTTTTGAAACAGATTTCGAAGCATTTTATAAGTCAAATCAAGCTGAATTACCGGAAAAAATGGGATTAACAGATTTATATGAACGCTTTTTAAAGAGAAAATATGGTATTCAGCAAGAAAAAAGTAAATTAGATATTAGCCAACCAAACGTAAAAACCCAGAGAGAAACAGGGTATTCGAAATTTATAGAAAAGCATCAAAACTTAGCCTTATATACATTATTCCCAGAAGACAAAGTAGACATGTTACTCTGTGAAAAATTTTATCAAGAATTTAGCAAAGAATGTCAAAAATTAGCTAAAAATTTTCTCCGTGACGAAAATAATAAAAAGTTACTTTTTGAGGATAAGAAACAAGAACTGTTATCTTGTATCAATGATATAAAAATAAGTAAAATAAATAATGGAATTATTGATCAAATCATTGAAGATAAACCTCGCTTTATTCACAGAACTTTTGCTGAATACTTAGTAGGGAAGTTTTTGGTAGATAGTCTAGACCATAAGACAATAGTTGAGTTTGTACTGCAAGAAATACTTATGCAACCAGTTTATCAAGTTACTAGAGCTTTTCTTAATAGTCAGTTGCCGGAATCTTTACCAGAAAATACTTTAGCATGATATGGGAAACAGATAGAAAGATTATGGCAATCAGATCAGAAAAATCTTTATAATAAAAGAGGAATGACGCTTTTACACGTAGCAGCTGAAGAAGGTGCTGCAAAAATTATCAGATTTTCATTGAATAGTCTAAAAGGACATGAAAACGTTCTAAAATCTCTATTGGAAGCCACTGCTACTAATTATAAGGAAACAGCCTTACATTTAGCTGCTGCAAGGGGTTCCTTGGATGTTGTCCAATGTTTGGTGGAACATGACGCTGATGTTAATGTTAAAAGCGATTATGGCAAGACGGTGCTGCACTGGGCAGCTCTGGATAACTTAGATGTCGTCCAATGGTTGGTGGAACATGACGCTGATGTTAATGTTAAAAGCGATTATGGCAAGACGGTTCTGCTTTTGGCAGCTCAAGATAATAAATGGAATGTCGTCCAATGGTTGGTGGAACATGACGCTGATGTTAATGTTAAAAGCGATTATGGCAAGACGGTTCTGCTTTTGGCAGCTCAAGATGATAAATGGGATGTCGTCCAATGGTTGGTGGAACATGACGCTGATGTTAATGTTAAAAGCGATTATGGCAAGACGGTGCTGCACTGGGCAGCTCTGGGTAACTTAGATGTTGTCCGATGGTTGGTGAAACATGGCGTTGATGTTAATATTAAAAGCGATTGTGGCAAGACGGTTCCGCTTTTGGCAGCTCAAGATAATAAATGGGATGTCGTCCAATGGTTGGTGGAACATGGCGCTAATGTTAATGTTAAAAGCAATGATGGCAAGACGGTGCTGCACCACACAGCTCATTATCAAAACAGATATAATTGAAAATTTAGAGTTTTTTGAGGTTTCCCCTGGGGCCTTAACTACAAGGCTAACCTCTTATTTCACCTAAAAGCGCAATGGATTTCCACCAGGTCTTCGCGATCGGTCTCATGGAGTAAATTTAAAGAAACGGCGCAGGAAAAGCTCTTTAGAGAAAGAAGCTTTTCAAACTTTGCAAAACGCCGGCAGCAAGAATGGAAAGAAGTTATTAACGCCACACAGTATAAAAAACCGAACGCAAGGAACTAATGGAACAACAGCCAACACAGAGCTCGCAACCATTGCGTCAAAAGCCCTTTTACAAAAAAGGCGATATGATGGATAAGAAAAGATGCGCGATAAGAATGCGATGCGAAATAAAAATAAAAAAGATAATAATGCGACGTAATAACAATTGTGACGTAATAATAAATGCGGTAGCTACAAATAAACTGAGAAAAGAGATGACAGAATGAAATTAGAAGGAACAGGGTTTTCGCGCTAATATACAAAACAACTCAAAACATAAAGAAATTATTCTAAATTGATCTTGTTGTGGCGCATTCTTTACAAAATAATTCTCCAGCATAGACGGGTAACCAGCGTAGGATCGGCAAGCTCAATCCAACTAAGATTTTTGGATTTTTATACTGAATCCTATGATAAACTATATGTTTATGATGAGTAATTGGATACTAGCGGCCATACAAATTTGACGTAGATTTTAGAAAAAAACATAAAATTTCATTGTTTAGTTATCCTGGATTGCTTTTACTTTTGTGTGGGTTGTTCCTCCGAGTTGGTACCCCTGGAAACTTCCCTACCATTCGTTGGCTATGGGGTGAGCTGAACACGACTGAGAAGAATATAACTTCTTCAGAAACGACCTCTCTACTTCATCTCAATCCGCCTTCTTTCTAAGACTCACCCAAAAGTCTCTTTCATTGCAAGACAAGATTTTACGCTAACTTCAGTATCAATCTATCGACAAATGGCAACTCACAGTGAATTGAAACTTGGATCTTGGTCATCATTCACTATGCAGATAATCATGGGCTTCTTGGCCATCCACCAATTACATCTTCTTTTGCCCAATGGCTAAGTGGTGAAGACACGAGTTTGAAAGGCCAGTGCTCTTATCTTCTTTTCAAATTGACCTGCTGGTGTCCGTTCTACGGTTCGAACCATTGACTCAAGATCTCCGATACCTGTTCATGTTGCAACGTAAAAATTTGCTGGCCAGTGCTGACAATGCGTGCTGAATGCCCATTCAATAATGAAGCCGGCAACCTTCACTCGCCTCAATCTCTTTACAGCGTTTCATGCGACATGGTCCCGCCGTCTCATGCGACACACCTTTATATTATAACGACACAAACAATTTCTTGATCTTCTTTTTCAGTCAGACAGCAGCGTACAATATAGAGAGTTCAATATTCCTTATTGTGCGATTGTTAACTTGGCTAATGTTTATGACTTGAGGAAATTGTAGAATAGCGTTAATTGGCTACATCATGTTATAATATAATAAACTAGTCAGTCGCTTCATTAACAAAAAACAGTGTAAACTTTTAAAATTTCTAGAATCCAAGAAAAATTTTACAAATTTATTGGGTCGTTCAGAAATTTTTGCCTCAGTTTTAAAAAATTCAATTAAACGTACTTTGTGAACACTATTAAAATTTGAAGTGGAGCCATAGGCAAACTTATCAAAATTCCTTATAACGACATAATTTTTACATATAAATTGGCTAGTGAAGTAAGCGTAGTCTTTGAGCACCCTAGATCCTTTTTAATTAACATGAACAAGGTTGATCAATAAATGATTTACGCTGACTTTTTTTGGAGATCGTCATATACAAATGACATTTTTCAATGACGTTTTTTTCGCTTAGGTTTCAGACTTAGATCTTAGGCTTAGGCTTCTTACGTTTCTCTGATTTAGGATACGAGAAAAACGCCTTTGAAAAATGTCAAAAATGCAATATGTATTATGACTAGTGATCGATCCCGTCCCGAAAATCCCGGGATTTTTGGCATCCTGTCCCAAAATTTTTGAGCGAAACTCGATCCCGTCTCGGATCCCGACCTTCCCAGACTCAATCCCGTCCCGAGTCGGGATAAAAAACACACCCCTAAAAATACCCCTCCTCCTAAGTTTTTATACCCCTAAGATGGATTAAAAAATTATAAAAATGGGTTAAATTTTTTTAAATATCCTGCGGTGCAGAAAAAATCACTGACAGGAGCGGTGCAGAAAAAATCACTGACGCTGACAGGAGCGTGATTTTTTTTATCAATTTTTTCAAAAATTGAAAAAAATCACCTTGGTCCCCCTTTATGTTTTTTTTCAAAAATTTTCGAAAAAAACTGAAGGGGGGACCAAGGTAAATTTTGTTTTCAAATCTCATCCCGGATCCTGAAAATCTTGCCGTAGCCCATCCCGAAAAATCCTATCCCGGCCAAGAGGTCAATCCCGAACTCGGGATCGAACACTAATTATGACTGTTACAATGTAAATTAGCCATTTGCGGGTAGTTGTTCCGAAAGGCCTGTGGTTCCGACCTGTTTTGTTGAAAAAGCCTGTTGTTCTAACAACGAACAATTGTTCCAGGGCACGAGCCATTTCTGTAAACAATAAGGTTGCAGGCCTTTCAGAAAATCATGTTGACATTCATTGATGCATTATAGGAAAAATCAAATTATTTTACGAAAATAGCTTCATAGAAATCAAATTAAACGTCAGCGATTCTTTGAACTCTTAAAATTCAATTATCTAGAACTCTATAAGCGAGATTCAAGGGAAACTTAATAGAAAGTAGTTGATAGGTAGGTGTCGATTTGTGTTGTATTATGAGAAACTCTTTTGGATTTTTTATAAGTTTTCTTGGATGGGTATTATCAACTGATTCTAGTAAGTAATTCGGGAAAAGTATTTCCTCAGGAATGCGCCCAATCGATCTTGCGCTTGAAATCGCAATTTGGAATACATTCGATCTGGCCAAGCTTCCGGGGCAAATTATTTATAGCGTCCCTCAAATTTTAGTTTTCATATTTTTCTTTTAGTTACAAGTGATTGTCTTTCAATAAAAAATCAAGTAACTTTAAATGAAAATAATACTCCATACAACTTTGTTCCGGATACCGAGAAATCGTGCACAAATGATTTTAATAATAGCTATCACCACCTACAGGTAACTTACTACAAAAAATTTAGCCTCCCGGTCTGTCTGCTAGCTTAATATACGATACAGGCAAAAAACTTTGAGCGCACATTACAGGCTGTCCCAAAATGATAGATACGTAAAAAGTAAAATGGATTTTTTTTGAATCAGTGCTCCAAAGTTTTTTACGATATCTATAAATATAAAATCGAGTTTCTGTGTGCGCCCTTTTTTAATTATTGTCAAATACGGGCTCTAGGACTTTTCACAATGGACATTTCTCAACGAAAAGCGGAAATTTCTCAACGAAATTTATAAAATCGTTGAGAAATATCCGCTTTTTCGTTGAGAAGTGTCCGTTGAGAAATGTTCGTTGTGAAAAGTCCTAGAGCCAAATATGCTGATAGTAGTATTAATAAAGAACTTGAAATTTTGCGCGAAGCACATGTTTTCGCTAACTTCTCCATAAAAATCTTACTCATTGTATAAAATTTAAGAATATAGGTTAATTGGAACAGACCAGGATTTTTCATCAGAATTCGATTTGTTGGTTGTATCGTAAATGGCGGAGGCATCATTTTACGCTTTGGAGATAATTCAACTTCATGGGCAAAGTATGTTAAAAAATTATGCTGATTTTTCTCAAATATTGATTTTAGCACGTGGGCAGGAAATTGTGACGTGCAAAAAATCTTCAACGAGTTTTATATCAAAGAACAACAAGTTAATCTATACTCAACATCATTTCATCCAAATAACAACATTTCTATTTATTCTGGGAGCATGACGTTTGATTTTGTGAAAGGTGATCTGAGTGAATGTTTCAAAATGATTTTAATTTTATAGATTGTGATTGTTTTAGTAAAAATTTAACGAAAATTATTCATCTAAATGATAGTCAATCTTATGCTATCAAACATGGCAGTGTAGCACAATATTGTGAGCCAAACTCGATTTGTGAGCATGCTAGGGTAAGAATCAATTTTTAGCTATCTGTCAGAAAGTCTTGAGCCTGGTTAAATCAATGTAGAACACAGTCACGTAACTTTTGTCACGCGAAATTTTTATCTCGGAATCATTGAAGTTTTGAATTTTATTTTCAATTCAAAAAGTTNCAAAATTCTTTTCCTATAAAAAGTTATGTCGTTTTCAATTTTACAAAAACGTGACAAAAGTTACGTGACAAAAGTATGCGTGACAAAATCCGTGACAAAAGTTATAGTGCCTAAAATTCGACCGGGGGTAGGTCATGGGTCATAGGGTAGGGAGAGGGGTGGGTCATGGGGTGGGAGGAGGTAGGTCATGAGGTGGAAGAGGGAGGTAGGTCATTGGTCCCCGGTGCCGGGGGCCCCCTTCTAAAAAAAAGATCGCCAAACCGTGGGGGGGGGGTGGGTCATAAAAACAAAAATTTTGGACCGGGTTCTGTGCAACTGTGGTGTAGAAGTGCCTAGGTTACAGGGTCTTCAACGGGTCATATATCTGGTCAAAGACATTTAGCACCCTTGTCAGGTCTCTAACCGCGTCAAGTGTTCGCCCCAATTTGTATCTCAACTGTAGGTTGGGTTCAGCTATCTCAAAAACATCTCAAAAATTTAAGAGAGGAAAATTAAAAATTTAGATCTTTCCTGATAATATATTTAATAATCATCCTAATCTAGTCATGGAATTATTATTTCAAGGTTGTATGCCAGTCGATGAAACTCGCTATTTATTTTTAACAGAAAATAATTTTGTAGAAAACAGTCAAAACATCATAGCTAGGTATGTTTCCCAATTAAAACAAAAAAGAGGATTAATTCAGCTGGAATAATAGCTGCGATGTTTATAATCGATATCACTGGAGTGATCCAAACGTAATCCATATGTACTCGTTGACAAATGGAAAGACAGACGCGCCTTCTGATCATGTAATGGAGATAGATATTTGGTTCGTTGAAGGTACGATTTTTGGCTGTCCATTGTTTTCCCCGTTCCTTACAGTATCCGTGCTATAACGATATTGTATAGTACCGTATTGTATCTTTTGAAACGATAATCAAAACAAATAATTAGGTTACAAAGACATCGGTTTACAATCCATTACGCAGGAGTATGCTAGCCAAGTCCGGAAACGTCATTGGATCCTATGCGGTGTGGATACACTCTCGTTAATTCTTGCTTCTTATCTAATTATAAAGAAATCAAAAAAAGAAATGCGAGCGTTCAAATGGTTTTTGCTCAACATTGCGGTAAATCCATATCTTTAGCAGCACAAAGAAAAATTTAGATCTGGGCATATTTGGTCGACTTCAACTTGAATTTTCTTTTTATCCCCTTAAGTTTATTCCCAGCTCCATCGATTTGTGTTCTTGGTATTATGGAACATAACGCCATATATTCTGTGTTTGGTCAATTTGCTAGCTTCGTTCTCAGCCCTTTTATGTTGTGGTTTTTAACCTTAGGAGGATGTGGCGCCGCACTTTCTTCTGCAGTATATTATCGATACAGGTGAGAATTTGAGGGGATTTTTAAAGATTTTATTATTTTCTAGAAATTTTGAAGCTTGCACAGATTCTTTATGATTTTTTAAGAATTTTAAGACTTTTCGAATTAAAATTCTTTTTTTATGCTTTTTGAAGATTTGTTTATTTTTAGTACCGTATCGTTTGTTAGTTTTTGAATTTTTTCATGCGTTTTATTAAATCAAACTTTTTTAGACAATTAATCGGCAAATCGTTCGTTGGTACAAATATAAAATCTTGGATAATACCGATGATATTTTTCCATTTGTTAAGCGGGGTTCCTCTCATCATACCGATTGCATTGTCTCTTTATAATCCAAAGGATATGGCTGATGCAATGGAAAGTCTAACTTCCACATATCTTTATGCATGGGATGCGAGTGCGATGTTTGAATGTTTTACTCTAAATTTAAATTCAATATATGTTACCATTTTTTTGGTGGTGGCCGCCTTGGATATACTTGCATATACAGTGATTGTTATTGGGATAGAAATTTATATGTTGATGAAAGGCATGCAAATAATGAAGAAGACTAACCAGAATAGTCAAGAATTGCAAAGGCAATTGATTCTTTCCATATTTTTACAGGTAATATTTAAAAATAAGATTCTTCAAGCTTTACCTCTTTTTTACTAAAATATTCTTTTTTAAGTGATTTTAGGATTTGTTAGAATTCTCAAAAAATATTTATAATTTTAAATGAATTTTCGGACTTTTATGATTGCTTGAATTACATAAGATTGAGTATTTTTAGAATTTTTAGGTTTTTTAGGATTTTTAAAAGATTTTTTAAAATCGTTAGAATTTAAATAATGTATATGTTACCGGAAAATCTGTTTTTCAGTAAAAACAGATTTTCCTAGGAAAATCTGTTTCTTCAAAAATCAAAACAAAGGTCACAATAGGATGATACCCCCGGCTGCGCCGGGGGATGCCCACCCTTTTGACCTGCAGCCTAAGGTCACAATAGGATGAAACTCCCCGGCTGCGCCGGGGGCCCTAAGGTCACAATAGGATGATACCCCCTGGCTGCGCCGGAGGATGCCCATCCTTTTGACCTGCAGCCTATATCACAATAGGATGAAACTCCCCGGCTGCGCCGGGGGCCCTAAGGTTTACGTGCCGCGAAAAATGACTAGGAGTTACGTGTACGAATCGGAGATAGTAGCACAAAATATAAAAATATTTTTGCAAATAGTGTCTGGGAAGTGAATATGCGCTTCAAGGTATATGTTGTATTTATGTGAATTTTGAAACACTATATCATCCTATTGTGACCTTTGTTTTGATTTTTGAAGAAACAGGTTTTCCTAGGAAAATCTGTTTTTACTGAAAAACAGATTTTCCGGTAACATATATAAATTAAAAATTTAGTCGACCATACCACTTATATGCCTGATATTACCCTATTTATTCATGATTGCATCGATTGCCTTTGGGTTAACACATGTAGTCGAGCTTATAGAGTGGATCTTTGAATTTTCGGCTTTACATTCTTGCTTGAATACGATGGCGATGATTGTCTCGATCAGCTCTTATAGGAAGGCTATCTGGGACATATTCAAGTTCAAAAAAGAAACCGAAGTTGTTCCAGTGGCCAATGTGATTAATGTTAAAACTCTTCGAAAAGAATCCATATTTATTCACATGAGAAAACAGGTAATTACGAAATCTAGATGATTTGATATTTTTGAAGCTTTGCATTATGTTTATATTATTTTATTTATACAGTCGACTCCAGATTTATTCCCACTCTTAGAGACTGACTTCAAAGTGTGATTAAATCGAGAGTCTACTGTCGAACTATAGCGACTAGACTATTGTTGAATTGTGTTAAATAGCTTATAAAAAATATAGCCAACAATTAACAGCAAATACATAAATAAAGCATCCAATCCGTAAAGAAATCAGAAATTTTCAATTGATTCATTATTTCAAAAGTTCTGGAGTCAAAATTTCTTTAAATCTATCGCACATACCAAACAATTCTTGGTTTTCAACATCTTTCTGAGCGTTTTTCGAACAATTCTAAAGGCAGAGTAGTGATTCCTGGATAGTCGCGACGTGTTTTATAGTTTAATTCTCATCGATTTTCATAACGTCGTCGTCACTTCCCAGTCTAACATCAATTTCATCATCCTTTGAGGACTGTTCAGCAACCTCAACCAAAAGTGAACATTCCATCTGTTGCGAATTCTTGATCGATAGCGCTTTTTCGTGTTTTTGCCTTTCTATCGTAGTACGTTGAGCTTTTTAAACGTGTTTAGCTTCTTAAAACATTCTTAAGAAGCATTGCAATTTAGCCGAAGAAAACATCAATTCTCAATAGTTCAACTATATTCTATGTCTACTTTCACCTTCTTCAAAAGCTTATCATTTATTCATTTCCTGTTCGTTTCTATTAATAAATCACAAATTGATTTTTCCGACAGCTTTTATGTGTCTTTAGGGCATGAACAATGACGAGTTTCACTATAAGAGCTCTCAACCTTCAAAAATCAAGTAAATAGCATACATATAAACTTATCACAACCTAACTTTAAGATACACATCAATCATTTGCCTTGAGATCATCAATCGATTTATTTGAGATAAAGGCTAAGGTCAAGAATCCGGTCATATTTTCGATTTTAACCAAAATATGCCTATTAGGTAGGCCTATACGAGATCTCTCAATCCCCATCAAAAAAATTTTGGGAACCCCTCGTGTATATATATGCGATTTTTTCAAGATGTGGCTCTTTATGTGTTATTATAAGGTATGTACCTTTGAGGGTAACCAACTTTTTATAGGAAAAAGTATTAGAAATAAATTTGGTATAGAAAGATTCCTTGCATGTTGGGGCGTCGTGCTTTGATTCTTCATTTTATTACTTGGAAAAAATTTGTGCAAAAATAACCAATTTTAGCCCATTTTGGGGCATTAACTTGTTTTGTTTTGATTCTAACTCTTCAGCCTTGAGGGTTTAAGATCTAATTCTTTTTTTGTTAACTAGAGCGAAGCCTCCTCTACCAGAATATGTGCGTTCATAGTAGTGAAATCTCTTTTAGAAATTTTTTCTTAGGCTATTTATGAACTACTTGCTTCCGCAAGCCAACTTCAAAGTTGCACAACTTTTTGGCTAAGTGCAGTTCGTGGCCCTCGCTTAAATTTTTTTCAAAATGAGTTTATTTTGGAGATTTAATATAAAGGGATATTATAATAACTTGTCTCTACGTTCAAAGCCGTATCTCATCAGGCTACTCTTGTTTATAAAATTAAAGTTTTTTATATTTTCTACGAATACCTTGTGCATTTCTATGAATATGATATGCTCGTTAAAGCGGCGCCCATATTTACTTGTCAAGTATCGAGAACTCATTAATTATTGACGTTAGCTAAAAACGATTTGTTGAAATATTAATGCGAAAAAAGAAAATAGAACGATAATTAAATTTTCGCCTATAATTTTTAGTCCATAAGAGAATGTAAAATTTTTTCTAATACTCAAAGTGGAATATCAACAAATATTTTGAGATTGAAAACTAGGCCCTGGGAATTGAAATAGTGGCTTCAAGTGGTGCCAACGGTACGACTAAAGAATAAATGAAATAAATTTTTGTAGTTCGTACCAGGTGCAGTAGCGACCAAAATTGAAGCTAATTGACTGGAATTGCATAGAATTGGAACACTGTAGCAGCAAAAGTTGCACCCTATTTTCCAAAGTCGAGTCCAGTGACCAGAATTGGACCTCAGCAAACAAAATTCGATGCTAAAATTAGACCCCAGGACAAAAGTTGAACCGTATCGGGCAAATTGGACCTAAATAGCTCAAAATGGACTCAAGTGGTCAAAATTACCCCATGAGCAAAATGAACCATAATGAATAAAATTGGACAATAGAGAAAAATATCAATCACAAATGAATACTACAAGAAAGAACAACACAAGATAATTTGTGAAGTGAAGGTGAAAAGTGAACAACTGAATTTTCTTATAGGTGTTGAAGCAAGGTTCAAACTATTAAAATAATAAAAAGCACAATACAAAAATGCTTGACGTGAATATTAGGGGGGGGGGGAAGCTGTTTTTCACCTGCATAATTTTGTTTACAACCACATCGTTTTTTATCGAAAATTTGAATGAAAAGCTGTATCATCATGCATTTCGATACAACTACACATGTATATAAAAGACAACAAGAATAAAGCTTTATATTTTTGCTGCTGCCGCTGCATACACTAATGGGAAATGATAATTGAACTATCACATATATATGCTAAACCGACCAATAATGTCTTCATGAAAGTTCATCACTTGATACGAACTTAATGCTTGGAGCTATCTATGTCATCTATCAAAATCCCCCAAAGAAATGGGTTATTACACAAATTTATTCATGTATCAACTGGTCATAATATAGTTGACCGAATTTCATACTTATATGTGGCGCCCTATAATCGGTTTCCCTTATTTCAGTGCCTATTCTGATGAGCGTCTCGACGCGCTTCCAGCCGATGATGTTGTCTATATATTTATAGTATCGTAGTATCCGGATCTGCGAGTCCGATTACAACATAACCCCTCCTCCTGTCTTGGCGGCAGTTGTTCCACTTTCCTCGACTAACTCTCTTTACGCAAGGATAGTCAGTCATGTGAGTGACAACCACAACCAGTTGAGAATTGTATCTTGTGTTGTTATTCATAGTCGGAGAAATTTTGTTAGCTTTTCGAAAAAAATCGAACTTGACCTTGTTCGGTGGAGCAGTAAAAGTTGGACAGCACCAGAAATTCTTTGTCGAGTTTGCAATGCTTATAACAATTTTTATGATGCCAATAGAATTTATTTGAAATTGAAATAGCATGCACTATTTAAATTTAGGACACGTTTTTCGTTTCAATAAATAGTCCTGATTGCAAATCATTCAACTTCGATTGAATTTATTTTTCAAAAAATCGACTCTCTGAAAAATGAATTCAAATTCAATCGAAGTTGCCTGATTTAAATCAACACTATTTATTGAAACGAAAACGTGCTCTAAATAGCACGTGCACCTTTAAAAAAGCATTCTACACCAAGACAACTACAATGCACAAAAAGGATAGGACTAAAAAATACAACAATTTTCTAATACATAATGAATAGAACATAAAGGCCAACAATAAAAGACTTTCTTAAATTTGTTTGTTATAAAGAACTGCAACCTGAGCAGCCGAAAAAGCCCCATTATAAAGTCGGAAATCGTCGACTGTAGCATTCAGATTTGGATCGCCCGAGAATTGTGAACGACCGAGAGAGAGACTTCAAAAACGTTTCTATTGGGGCGTTATAGAGGGGAAAGTGTGTTATAGGGAGGTCCCACTGTATACGATTATTTAACTCGACTCGTTCTGATTATCGTAGGTTTAATGCTAGATGGGTTAACGCGAGTTGCGTTTCCATTGTTCACTGAGCTGTTCTTAATCCTCAGAGGTCTGATGTTCGCGGAGCTTTTCTTTACACCTGGCAAAAAAGAAAATATATCTTCGAATGCTGCACGATAGTCGGTGCTAAAAACTAAGGTTATGAAAATGACCGCATATGGCCACGCAGGGACACGGTGGCACAAGTGGATCGAGAAATGTTGCCGGTTTGTAGGTTCAACTTCAAAAATCTCTAACTTCTCACTGGTAAATCGAAATCCGGAAATTCTTTTCGCATTTTATTCCCCAAACAAAATACTAATTTTGTAGTAAGCGATTTTTTTCTGAAACCTTTCTTTTGACCAAAAATTTTAACTTCCAAGTTTACGTTGTTGAAAAACTCGAATCTACGATATCCAACTTCAAAAATCTCCAGCTCTTCGGAGACTAATCCGATTTCGATAATTCTTTTTATATTTTGTAATTTAGGTAAAATGCAAACTTTTTATTGAGCGCTTTTTTCTGAAACCTCTGTCCCGCCGAGATATAAGACTTTAAAGTTTTAGATGACCCTACAAACCGACAACATTTCTCGATCCCTTTAACTTGAAATCGCGCCACCGTGGGGATGCTCGGGAAATTTTCATATAAAAGGGGTTGAGATCTCTTCATATATGAAATTTTCTTGGGGCATCCCTACGTGGTCGTATGCGGTCATTTTCTCAAAAATGTTGGTTTCAACCAAACAATCTAACCTGAAAATTAAATAGACGAAAAAATTTGCGGCGAGACCAATTTCACCCAAACATGCTGGATATGGAACAAACATTGTAAACATCTCTGGGCTCATCAATATTCCCGACAGCATGAGAATGATCATAGTAGTTGGATAAGTTGATGCAATGATTATTGTAATCACGGTTAGCGATTTTAAGATTTTCTTAGTGGCGGAGGAAACTTCTAAAAAACGCTTAATTTACACACTTTTGATGCTTCCTGACTTTTCGCCCTTTTGAAAACAAGCCATATAGTCGGTACTAATATGACTATGCTTACTCCAACGTTAAAATAATTATGAGCATTTAGAGTATAGCCTCGATAGAACGCAGGTGGAAGACAAAGAATCACTCTATAAAATTGGAATATAATCAAGAAACAGCTATTGCCGATACCAGTTTTGGAAGCCTTACGACCACGTAGGGATGTGGAGGGGAAGTTTTCGCATGTAAGTACTTTTATATAAAGCTTTCCCGACGGAATCCCTGAATGATCGTATGGTTTCCAAAACCATTGTTAGCAAAACACAGTTTTTCATACGTGTTATTAGCCTTTTCTTCTTCAACCATTTGAGTGTATGAGAGTATAGCCCAAAATAGGAACACTGTTATAGGGACAGACAATACTGCACATAAATATTTGGAACGGCCAATTTTTCGAGAACTAAAATTTTTAGAGATTTCTAGTGCTTTTAGTAACTATACCACTTAAAGGACTAGTGCAACAGAAAAATCGATTTTCTGGAAATAAGCCTATCATGTAGAACTACGTTCACTGATCGTTTTTTATTTTTACACCTGTGACCAAGCTATTTTGTAAAATCTTTGTCTAATGAAAAAATAGTTTATTCGGGTAATAAAATCCAAATAATTAAAGTCTAGCGTCAAGCATGAGATAAGCCGTGATAAACCGAAAATCTCCTTCGAGAGGCAAGAGCGAAATATGCTCTTCGACTGCCTCTCGTAAGGAATTTTTAGATCTTTTATATTGAAAATAAAATATGCCGAATGAAAGAATTATGTTTTATGGATATGACAAAATATGATAGAATCATCTATCACACACCATAGAACGTAAACCTCATTTTCATGGAGAAAAATTGCAAAAAAGTGAGGTGACTGGGGACAGTGCAAAAAGGAACTGTTCCCGGGGGGGGATGGATCGAACCCGCCACCTCTGGAGGTAAAAACCCGGGACTTTAGCACTGCGCTACAGAGCATATATAATTCAAGTGTCTTCAATTTCGTTATGGTTTACCGTCCCCAAAATTGTTCCCAGTCACCTCACTTTTTTGCAATTTTTCTCCATGAAAATGTGGTTTACGCCCTATGGTGTACAAATAAAAAATGATCAGTGAACGCAGTTCTACATGATAGGCTTATTTTCAGAAAATCGATTTTTCTGTTGCACTGGTCCTTTAAGGTTTTATAAATGACCCTAATTTTCAGTTTATTTTCGTGTCAATAATACGAATATCAGATAAAAAAGCGAAGTTAATTACGAGGGATACTTACGCTATTGGTGCAACGATGCTCAACATTCTATCAATTCCAATCATTAGCACAAGAATAAGACCTGCATTTGAAGAAAACTCTAACATCATGTTGATATACCAACACAACCGAACAGACATAAACAGTGAATTGAAATAGAAGCTAATGAAAAATAAGCCAAGTGGTGCATGTAGCTCAAATATAATATCAATGAATGATGCTATAGCAATCAGGGCGTTGCATGTATGATGAAGAGATCTAAAACGAGCCAGAGTAGGCATAAGGTTCAGATAATTAAAACCGTCCAAAAATCTTTACTTTTTCTTAAAAGTTGCTAAAACAATACATGAGTTGCCAAATATTCCGGTCAAGGCAATTATAGCCATGCATACAAGAGGAGGTATTAAGCCTTGATTAGGGTTAGCTGGAATCTAAACTTAACAAAAAAACATTGTGACTTGCTTCTAGGATTTTTTAGCTTTTTTAAGCATTGCATATATTTTTATAATTTTTTAGAATTTTTTTTAAAGAGTTTTCAATATTTTTAAATGTTTTCTTGCATTTTTTTAACACTCAAATTGTCAAGCGCGCCAAACATTCATTTTGGTGCAGTTTTTTGCGCTGAACACGATGCTGCAAAAATTTTTTGAAAAAACTTACTTTAGGTGGGTCTAGAGCCCCATCTTTACAGATACCTTTTTAGAAAAATATCTTTTTTTCAAAATTTCTTTTTGTAGTTTGTAGTATTATAATAGC
This sequence comes from Acrobeloides nanus, assembly GCA_900406225.1. Lineage (NCBI taxonomy): Eukaryota > Metazoa > Nematoda > Chromadorea > Rhabditida > Cephalobidae > Acrobeloides > Acrobeloides nanus. The sequence goes on along the minus strand of OZJO01018265.1, from coordinate 8,746 downwards.
AGATTTAATCTGCTATTACAATACTACAAACTACAAAAAAGATTTTCGACTCATGACAGTTCACTCAAAACGGATTTTCTCAGGACCCTTAAATTATTTTCACTTAATTTAAAAAGCAATCGTTAGAGGAATATCTGGCACACAATTTCAAAGTGAAAAAATGAAAAGCAGGTGAAATTCTATTATATATTTTAGGGGGTACCCTATGTGATAAGTAACGAAATTTCAAAGTGCCATATCTCGGCGAAAACGAAGTCCAAACTCGAAATTGACTTCACTTTTACAATGAAACCGTATATGAACTTTCATTTGACGCTGTTTTTAAAAAAATTTCTCGGGTTGGAGTCTTTGTAGCACTGGACCTTTAATAACGCTTTTTGACCCACTCAAAAATTCATTATTGGGCTCTATCTCGAAATTTTCTTACTACGCGGGCCCCGATTCGCATATAAAAATAAACAAGAATGTCTGGCCGACATGCTAGCTCAAGTCCCTATTCAAAAGCTTTGGAAGTGCTATAAAAAACGAGAGCAGAGGGATCTCAATTTAAGGAAAAATGGCAGTCCTCAGTAACAGACCCAGTGGTGTCCAACAACGTCGACGTGACGTTTAAATTTTTGAATGAGCGACGTTTCAAACGTCGGCAATATTGACGTTTTGAACGTCGGACGTTTTAAGCGTCAGTAATATCAACGTTTCAAACGTCGGCAATATCGACGTTTCAAACGTCCGACGTTCGAAACGTCGATATTGTCGACGTTTGAAACGTCGCTCATTCAAAAATTTAAACGTCACGTTGACGTTTGTGATAAACGTCGGCGTTTTTGGACACCATTGATTCTACTTTTTAGACTTGGATGTTTTAAACGTCGACATTGCCGACGTTTCAAACATCGCCAATATTGACGTTTCAAACGTCCCGACGTTTGTAACGTCGTTCATCTAAACGTGACGACGTTGACAAACGTCGTTGGACACCCCTGAACAGATCACCGACGCGTTACCTTTGAAACAGTGTGGCATAAATTTTTCAAAAATTACCGTATTATTCATCTTTCAATAAAAAATAACGTAGAAATATGGCTTTTAGCGCTGTGAAATTTGAGTTTTGTTTAATAAAAATAATATTTAAAGCCTCGCGAACATTCTTCAAGTTAAATTGAAAAATCCCATATAAATTCACGAGCCATGAGAACATTCTTTACTTTATATGAGAACTTTAACTAGTTTATATTGTGTAAAACTTGTGTTTTCTCTATATCATATGGTATTTGCTACAAATAAACTTTTATTTTAAAAGCATGAATTCTAATTAAATTTATGGGAATCATTAGGATTTTCTGCTTACAGGATGCGATAAAAATAAGTTTGCGATGTTAAACGCAGCCATAAAAAATTTCCACATCATTTTTCTGCAAATAAACTTCGTACACAACAAACCAACTGAATAACTATTTATTCCAACAGATGTTCAAAATGATACCCCTAGCTTCTTCGATACATGCTTTCAATCTTCTCTTAAAGTTATCAATGTTATTCTTGCAATCTTCAACAATTATCTCATCTCATGTCTTCAAAAAAGCTCGTTTAAGCTGTTCAATTGTTATCAACTTTTTACGAGAGATCTTCTCCCCCAAAACTTTATGCCGCGAAGTCCAAAACTTTCAAATCAGAGTTATTTGATGATCAATTTTCCTTTGCCACACAAACAGTTCTTTTTAAGGGTCCATTGTTGACTTTTCTGAATGAGCCGAAGCCCAATCTTGTTGAAGAATTCCTTGAAGATATTCTCATCGTTAAAGAGGACGTTCATGCGTCTCTTTGAGGTGACAAGAGGCGACGGGTGTACTTTTCAATCTGCTTGCCTTATCTGTTTCGGTTAGCTCTGGCCCCTCCCTGGTTTGTAGAAAACAGCCTTAGGTGGTCTCAGACGATTTTTCTCACAGTGAATTCGCTAATCCCGATATCTTCGATATTTTTTGTTTTAGACTTTCTGGGTCCCAAGTAATTCATTGGCTTAGCTTTCTACGATCGAAAGCTTGGATTTCTCAATGTTCGCCCACTCTTTTAAAATTTGATCTTCCAAATGCCATGTTTTGACGCTTATATATCTGCTAGAAAGAACAATGATCATTGTTTAAAATGGAACCCAAACCATTTTGTTTGATCGAAAAATGATACTATAATCCATATACCCATGACACTTCTTATTAGTAGACTTTTACATCAAAATTGATATCATTTTTTCTACGAAAATGGGCTCTAGCCCAAGATATTGCATTTTTAAGAATAAATTTTTCACATTTGGAAGGACAGGTTCCCTCTAATTTATTTTATGACAAAATTTAATCGAACAAAAAAATCAGCAAAGATCTCGCTCAATTCAAGCTTTTATATTCTATGTTCTCGATAACCTTTGAGAGATGAATGACCGAATTTCTCACAATTCCTATTGAGTAATTTTTAAATACTCAATAGAAAGTGTGGGAAAATTTTCTTTCGAATACAATATTCGCATGAAGTGCACCCCAACTTACACCAGCCATTTTAACAATCTGATCTAGTTCGAGCAGCGATCGTCTGTCTGGTCCAGCCTATCGGCTCTTTTTTATACATCTTTATCGTCCTGCTGTTTTTGCCGATTAATCTCCAAATCTACCCATATTCTAGTCTCGAGATCCCTGACTTTTTGCTTATCTCCTACTTGTTTTATTCGCACTTTTATGCTGTTATTTATGAAATCTTCATCATGATCAATATGATCGATATATGCACAATGTTGTTTATGCTAAGGACTTATAGAAAAGGGATGGCTTTTTTGTGGAATAGGATTACTCCATGGAAGATTGATATCAAAGGGTCAAAGACGACGAAAGCTCAAAATCCGCATAATAATTTGGTTTTGAATGTATTGTCAAATAATTTTATGAGCAAATAAATTTCATAGCAGATAAAATGAAATCTCCATTTAACGACACATAGGTTCGAACCAAGGGCCCTATACGTTTTTTTCGACCCCCACAACTACGGCCACCATGAAAAAATGACTCAAAAATCGAAGTTTCTCAGATTTTTCGAAACCTTAGGCTCGAACTTTAGATATATCGTCTCTTAAAGCTGGGCTATTATTGAGTCGATCCAAAAGTTTTGACTCGCTTTTGAAAAACTCTATATCTTTTCAAGAAAGGCTATTCTCGACGATCTTTTTTAGGGTAAAAATCTATTGAGGATCGAATAGTTACGTTATTTTTCTGATTTGCCCTTCGCATAATCATAAAAATAGCGTAACCATTTGATTCTCCGTGGATTTTTACCCTAAAAAAAGATTGTCAAAAATGGTTTTACATGGAAAGATACAGAGTTCTTCAAAAGCGAGTTAAAACTTTTGGGTAGACCAAATACTTTCCTAGCCAAATTGAAAATTAGGTAATTGTTGTAAGTTTGAGTATGAGAATGATTATTTTGATATTGAAATGAAAGATTAGCAAAAACTTTGAACTCTATCATCACGAAAATTTTCACTAAACAGTCCTGTCTTTATTACAATTTGTGAACCAACTATCGATCCATATGCATACAGAGAAAAGAAGAAGTGCTTTTGCCTAGCAAAAGTTCAGTTTTCTCTTCCATCACAAACAACCCTATGCGTGTTGAGGGGTGTGGCATGACGTGATGAAAAAACAAAATGTTATGAAATTAGTGTGTTACGAAATTTTTTCAACCAGATAACCCTTCTCTTTTTCATTGATTCGATAAAGGAAAGTTAGGCCGAGACGGTTGCTTTGCTTTTTGGTCGTCTTAAAAGTTCTTAAAAATGTTCTGGTGGATAATTTTACTTCTTGTACTAGCTGTTTTGGCTTATCTTTGGATCAAATCAGATATTTTCAAACGTGTACAAGTTAGACATTCTCGACAAAAATCCACTGTCTTGATTAAATTCTAGGTCTCCATAGTCGAAAATCCGTTTGGTCAAGCTAAGAAATTGACTATTTATTACAAACATGTTGTTGGTCCTTATAAAAATGTTGGAAAATATTTTGATGAACTTTACTCGATTCTACCCAAAAGTGTGACTACCATGGGAATTTATTACAATGATCCTGATGTAGGATTTTATGCATAGCTGAAAAGATAGTCAAGAGCCGGGCTTAAAATTTAAAAATTCCATAATCTTAAAACCCTTTGAAACTCTTGAAAAATCGAATTTCAGTCTAATTCCAAACTCTACAATTTTTGCAAAATACCGTAAAACTTCTAATAGAAAACCATGTAAACGTAAAAATTCTCTTAAAAATCGAGTTTAAATCAGTTTTCTTCGAGCGAGCACTTTTTGGATAGCCCTGAGGATAGGGAATATGCTATATAAAGAATTATTGAAAAATATTTTATTTTCGTCGAGATATCGCCTTTTGAATTTTTTAAAATTTTAAAAATTTTAAGCCTTACATTCAAAAATCCACCAAAAATAAAAATTAAGTCGATTTTCTTCGAGTGTCCACTTTTTGGATAGCTAAGCGTATGAGGAACATTATATAAAAGAAATTATTGACAATGACTTCGATTTCATGGAGATATGATTTTTTGAAAAAAATGTCATTTTTTCAACTTTTTCACATTCAAAGGGCCATAGCTCAGCGAAAATAAAATATTTTTCAATAGTTCTTTATATAGCATATTCCCTGTCCTCAGGGCTATCTAAAAAGTGGTCGCTCGAAGACATCCGATTTAAACTCGATTTTTAAAAGAGCAATCATTAACACCTTCTAATAGAGCCCCATGGGGTTCTATTACTACTTCTAATAGAGTCCCATGGGGCTCTATTAGAAGTTTTACGGTACAACTATATTTTTCTAGGTGACCAAGCCAGAAAAATGTCAATGCGCTATCGCATGCATCTATTCAAGTATGACATAAAATTTAGACAAAGAATAAAAAGTTTTCAGTCGATGATCAAATTCAATTTGATTCGAAAGTTGTGGAAAAGCTCATTCAACGTGGCTATAAGAAAAAGGTCATCCCTTGCTTTGAACGTGCTGTACACACTCGAACAAAGTACAACACCGTTTTTTGCATTCTTCGTCTAATCTGGTTCTCGTTTCCGGCTATCAAACGCTTTGTTAAGGTATGAGAAAGATCGTTGATGTCGATTAAGAAAATTCTAGAAAAACAACATTAAAGTTTCCCTTGCTATGGAAATCAACACAATAGAGCCTGGAAATTTCTTTATAGATGTCTACATGCCAATCAGTGATTCTAGTGGATATTATGTAGATGAGGTAGATTTATAGTCAATGAAAACATGGCTCTATTGCAGTTTAGGGGTCCTTTCATCTTTTAGGGGTCTAAACTTTTAGGGGTCCAAGTAATAGTTTAAGGGTCCGATCAAATTTTGTGTATATTGTAGGTTTAGGCCTATCTTAGGCTTAGGCCTAAACTTAGGCTTAGATCTAGGCTTAGGCTTAGGTCTAAGCTTAGGCTTAGGTCTAGGCTTAGACTTAGGCTTAGGCTTAAACTGCCTAATCCTAGGCTTAGGCTAAGTCTAAGCCTAAGTCAGAAACCTAAACTTAGCTTCGTTCAAGATCGGTCTTGAACGAAGATTGTTTGTGGAATCAATTCTTTTTTGGGTCACTTGAGGGAGTGCATTCTATTGTGACCTAAAGTCAAGTCATACCGGCTTATAGTTAATTTCTATTTGTGTAGTTTATATTAATTTTTTAAATATAATATTACATTTTACAAACATTGGACCCTTAAAAGTTGTTCGGACCCTTAAACTATTAATTGGATCCCTAAAAGTTGATTGGACCCCTAAAAGTTGAAAGGACCTCTAAACTACAATAGAGCCGAAAACATACAAGTGTCATTTTTTAGTATGAAGAAGCGGAGTGAAGTCAGAAAGAAGTCGAAAAACCACAAGAAATTGTTGGTTTCAAACAGTGATTTTTAATAAAATTATCCCCCTCTTCTTCTAGTATAGTGTTGTTTAGAATATTAGAAATTATTTTTTTCCTCCTGAATACACAAATTTTCGTTTCCAAGTTCAAACTTCCTACTGGAAGTTTGAACTTTCAATGGAAATTTGAACTTCCAAATCTAAAAAAAGCTAGAAATAATCTAAAATTATTTAATTTACTATTCTATACCGTTTTTATCACGAAATACGTATATCGAAAAAAATCTCTGGAAGTTGAAACTTCCAAAATGCAAAGTTCATTGACAGCTCTGATACAAACTACAAAAAATTCTGGAGGTCAAATTCCGGTTTTTTGTAGTTTGTATGATGAAATCTTGAATTATGATATTTCTGATTTCGACCTCTGGAATCGAACCCTCGCCCTTCGGAGTGCAAAGCGAGAGCTTTACCACTTGGCCATCTCGTCCGGACTTTTTTCCCATTGGCGGCGGAAATAGACTTTATGCCTTCATGGCGCAGTTGGTAAAACGTTAGCTTTGCAGTCAGAAAGGCGCTGGTTCGATTCCCATCCCCGCCGAAATATTTTTGCTTTTTCAATAAATATTCTTTTTTGAAAAAAAATCGATTTATTTGAAAAAAACAAAAAATTGGGTAGTCTTTGGCATCAAAGCGAAGGCCGAGCCCTTAAGCACCGAAGGCGATCGGTCTCCCGGTTCTACGTGAATTTAATCGATTTTTGGCTGTATAAAAATACTAGAGACGGGGAAGAGGGTGAGTGTCTACGATAGGATAGCCCCAAAATTAAATTAAAACTATCGTTGTAGTTTACGTTTATCGTTAGCACGGAACCATTTCTTAATAAGCAAGTCGAGTTTTATAGAAAATTGCGGGATAATAAGGGGTTTGAAATCGATATTTCAAGCTGAGTAACTTGCTATTTACCTACTTTCATCGAAGCTTGCTAGACCTATAAATACATGTTTGGTATATATAAAAATTTTCTAATAAAAACGTTGTCCGACGATGCAAGCTATAATCAAGTTTCCACTCGGCACACTTATGCATATTAATTTTGTTGGTGCTCAAAATAGTCACTAAGTTTTCTTGAAATATTGTATATCAGTAAATCCCGTTAGTGGTCTTCATAGTTAAAATCTTATCTTTTTTCTCGACATTTAAACAAGATGAACTATAAAAGTGAGTTATAGAGGATTAATGCGTTATCTCTTAATATTAAACGAGAAATGTCTGTTTGTTTGTGTCACCGAATTTTGTAACCTTAAGTCCAATCCCGTTACGACTTGGATTTTTGGAAAGAGCTCAATGAGAGAAGAAAAACGACACTAAAATTATGGGGGTAATCCTTTGGAAAAGATTAAAAATTCAATTTTTCATTTTTGCCTCTTCAGCTTAGATATTTGGTCAGAAAAGAAGCCTTCATGGTGCAGTTGGTAAAACGTTAGTTTTGCAGTCGGAAAGGCGCAGGTTCGACACCCGCCTCCGCTTAAATATTTTTGCTTTTTCAATAATTGTTTTGTTTTGAAAAAAATCGATTTATTTGAAGAAGAAAAACGAAAAATTTGATAGAAATTGAAACAAATTCGAAAAAAATTGAAAAAAGTCGAAAAAAAATTGAAAAATACGAAAAAATTGAAAAAATTCGAAAATTTTTTAAAAAATCGAAAAAAAATTGAAAAATTCGAAAAAATTGAAAAAAATTTGAAAAAATGGAAAATTCGAAAAAACATTTAAAAGCCTGTTGGTTTAAAACCAACAGGCGAGAAAAACCATAAAAATAGCTTCAGGTTATAAGTCCGAACGAAAGCTCTTTAACAGACGACCCGGATGGCCGAGTGGGTAAATGCTCCTCCTTAAATTTATTTATATATAAAATTCGCTGTTTAAACAAATAAAGTAATTTTATTCTTGCGAGTGCAAGCTCTTTTAGGATATTGCATATGAACGGATTCTTGGAATCGGACCTATTGCGTTATCGAAAAACACAATTCCAAGCGATTTGAGCAGCTCCAAGATTAGCCTGACCGAGTTCAGGGAAACTTATTTTTGCCAGCTTCATAATTTGGGTATGTGGAAATACATATGTTTTGTAGCTATAGTTTTCGCATATTTTGAGTATATACCGTATTTCCTCTAAAATAACCCCTCCCTCTAAAATAACCCCCCCCCCCTCCTTATAAAATAACCCCCTCTTCATAAAAAAATTTTGAAGATTTTTTTTATTCTGAATTGTGATCTGAATTCGGATTCTGAACCCGGATTCTGATTCTGAATCCGGATTCTGATTTTGAATTCGGATTCAGAATCAGAATTCGGATTCAGAATCCGGATATTTGAAATTTGGGATTTTTACTAGTAATCAATTTTTTAACTAATTTTTTTAAAATATATATATATTTTTTAGCATGATTGAAAAAAATAACGCCTCCCTCTAAAATAACCCTTCTCTTTGGGAAGGGGTTGAAAAAAATAACCCCGGGGGTTATTTTAGAAGAAATACGGTATCCATAAAAGTCCCATAAATTGGAAACATGAACGCTATTTCATAGTCGACAATCTAAAAAGAATCACGAAGATTTAAATAATAAAAATTTATTATTGAGTCAGAAGCAACTCTTTAAAAGACGATTTCTGTAAAAATCGACTTTTGTTCAGCCAAGGAGACAACAATTTTCCAAAGTGTTCAGTTTTTTTTTAAAACTGGTATATACCCTAGGTTTTCGACCATGCTGAACACGATGGTGCAAAAATTTTGACTCCAAACCTTACTTGGAACCGAGATCTGGCTATATGGACCATTTTTCAGGTATTATG
>OZJO01018264.1:0-14371 GCA_900406225.1 Acrobeloides nanus | reverse complement strand
AATTGTGTATTACAACGAAGAGCTTGTAACAAATTCAAAATTTCAAACGCAATTATCTCGAAAACTACAACGATTCAGAACATGCCGTAAAAACAAAAAATGCTCCATTTTTCATGATCTTCTCGAATATTTCATTTTTTCATATGGTTGTAAATTACTGAACTGGTTCTTTAATCACGGGATTTGTTTAGCAAACAATTTTATTGAAAAAGCTTTTATTTTCGAATTTCATCTGGGGCCTATTGCGCACATCGGAAAGTGGAAAGTACGTTCAACATCTCTTCTCACTTCCCAATGTGCGCAATCGGCCGTTGTTTATTGTTTGTATTATTTATGAGCTTAAAAAATTATTTTTATACATAAAATTACACATAATCATATTTCTAAACATAACAAAAATGATCGCTCTGATTTATGTTAATCTACATAACTCTGTCATCATTATCAGGAAAAATCATGGGATGCTTGGTCCGACGCATTGCTGCTGCTCTGGGGAATCTTGGTGCTCGAGTTCTTCCAACTGGTGGACGTCTTCCGATTAGATGGGGTCTTGGATGCCCGGCTTCATTTTCTTCCGGTCGTCCATTTTGGCGGAGTTCTCTGAGATGTTCTTGAATTTGTTGGAGCTTTTCTAGCCAGGGTTTTACTAAAAGTTGAACTTTTTGAAATTTTATTAAAATAGAATTTTTAGGCAAAAAATCGCATTTTTAGGCAAAATTTTCGGCATTTGGCCGAAATTTTGCGGGGAATTTGCAGAAGTTCATAAATGAACCCCCTGTTCACCTATGGGTCCAAAAATTTTTTTAAATTATTTTTCGGGGTCCAAAAATTTAGGATCCGCAAAAATTACCATTGCTTCCAATTTCTTCGAGCTCCAACTCCTCATTTTCACCATGATGTTGGAGTCCATCTTGATGAATTTTTCGGAGATACTCTTAGATTCTTTGAAGTTTTTCTAGCCAGGGTTTTACTATAAAAAATATTTTTGGAGGGGGTCAAAAATATTGACATTTAGAAAAATACCGTTGTTATCTTAGAGGTTGAATCCGAATTTGACATTTTCAAAGTAAAAAATGCTTTCTTGATTCAGAGAAGGCCTGTGTATTGAAGCGAAAAGTCTTAAAAATCGCATTTTTACGACTTTTCGTTTAAATACACAGACCTTTCCTGTATCAGGGAAGAATTTTTTCTCTTCAAAAATGTCAAATTCGGATTCCCCGCATGTTTTTACCCCTAGAAGGGGTCATTTCTAGAAAAAATTTTCACGTGGGTGGTCCCCCTATTGTGTAGTAGTTCCCGAAATTTTGGAGGGGAGTAAAAATTTTTTATGGGGTAAAAAATTTTTAAAAAAATACCATTATTTTCAAGCTCTTCTAAATCATCTTCTTGAGGTCTTTCTCCCTCTTGACCCTGTCCTTTTTGCCGAATTTCTCTAAGGTATTCTTGAATTTTTTGTAGCTTTTCAAGCCATGGTTTTACTAAATTTTGAATTTTTTAAATTTGTAAAAAAATTCAAAAATTACCATCACTTCCAAAATTTTGGAGTTCATCCTCTTCATTTTCACTTTGATGCTGGGGTCCATTTTGACGAATTTTTCGGAGATACTCTTGGATTCGTTGAAGTTTTTCTAGCCAGGTTTTACTATAAAAAAAATTTTTTTGGAGGGGTACAAAAATATTGATATTTAAAAAAATACCGTTGTTATCTTGAAGGTTGTCTATGTCATTTTCCTGGGGTTGTTCTTCATTTTGTGTTTCTTTTTGACGATTTTCTCGAAGGTGCTCTTGAATTTTCTGAAGTTTTTCAAGCCATGGTTTTACTAAAAAAATTTTGAGAGGGTGCAAAAATTTGGAACTACTAAGGAGGCCACCCATGTGAAAAATTTTTTCTGAAAATGACCCTTCTAGGGGTAAAAACATGCGCGGGAATCCGAATTTGACATTTTTGAAGCGAAAAACGCTTCCCTGATTCAAGGAAGGCCTATGTATTAAAGCGAAAAGTCGTAAAAATGCGATTTTTGCGACTTTTCACTTCAATACACAGACCTTCCCTGGATCAGGGAGCATCTTTTCGCTTTGAAAATATCAAATTCGGATTCCCCGCATGTTTTTACCTCTAGAGAGGTTATTTCCAGAAAAAAATTTTGAAAATTTTTTCACGTGGGTGGCCCCTATTGTGTAGTATCTCCACAAATTTGGGGGGAGTAAAAATTTTTATGGGGTAAAAAAATTTTTTTCAAAAAATACCATTATTTTCAAGCTCTTCCAAAACAACTTCTTGAGATTCATCTCCCTCTTGACCCTGTCCTTTTTGCCGAATTTCCCTAAGGTGTTCTTGAATTTTTTTATATTTTTAATTTGTAAAAAACTCAAAAATTACCATCATTTCCAAAATTTTGGAGTTCATCCTCTCTTGCAAATATAGCTCTGAATTTGCGGACAATCCGAACAATTTGGCGAACAATTCTCACTGCTGCAAAGTAATTTTGTAATGTTCGATAAATCGTTTCGAAAAACAAAGTTGATAGAATCATGCAACGTTGTATGATTCAATAAAATTTGAACATTGACACGAAAGGTCGAATATTACAAAATTCAATGGAAAACCACATGAATTTTATGGTCATTTTTCTCTACTTTCCCGTGCTCAAAAAATTTAATCTTTTTTTTTCAATTCACCCCAAAAAGTTCTCTACTTACACATTAAAAAACCGTATGTCACAAAACTTCAGCAAAAAAGTTTATGACCATTTTTGTCATTTTATGCGAATTTGAGGGGTTTTTTGACAAAAAATCGTCTTTTTGACCCTCTAGATGATTTTTCCCACGGAAGTGAAGCTCTATAAAGTTGTTCCCCATAAATATTTGAGTTGAAATGACACCTCGCAGTCGAATTCTGACTGTATAGCGTTTTTTCCGAAATTGGTCACTTTTGAGTATTTTCATAAAAATGCTATCTTTAAGTACCCAATGTTATAAAGACAAAAACTGCTCGCTAAAAAAGTTTTCTCGAGAGCTATTCTCCATAATAAACACAAAAAACCGCATCGAACAAGCTTTTTATTAGCAAAAGTTAGGCATAGTCTCAAAAAAACCCGGTTTTCAGAAACTGCACTTTATCTCGAAACAGGTACTTCCGGGCATCTACGGCCAAAAATAACGTCGAATTCGTGATCCCCGCATGGAAAAACCCCTATACCGTCTTTTTCGCTGCAAAATTCGACAATCACAGATTTTGTGAACTTGGAAACACATGTGGGNGGGCCGATGACCTACCCCCCCCCCAAAAAAAGGTCGCCAATCTGCGGGGGGGGGGGGGGTCATAAAAACAAAAATTTTCGACCGGGGTCTGTGCAACTATGCTTAAGAATAAGAGCAATCACAGCTTCACCTCTCAAAATTTTTAGTGAATAACTATTAGCCACTGTTGTCAAATTATCTTTCTTGCGATTCATTTGTCTAAATTGGTAGGAGAATCAAAAAATCTATGGAAAAGATAGAAAACCGTTCGTTTGAATTTATTGTATTTTTAAAAATATTTAGAAAATTTGCGAAAATCTAGCAAAAATAGCAAAAAATTATGAAAATTTCCATGAAAAATGATCCAAATAAGCAAAGAAATCAAAAAGTACAACAACTTGGTACAACGCGTCGCGACGTTGTACCAGTACGACAACTTACGGTTTCTGCATCGTACTTTTTAGTGCAATTTGCACTAAAAGTACAACACGTGGTACGACGAACTTGCGTCAACTTGTGTCTGGCCTTAGAGCACCATTATTAAAAAAAGATTATAGAGTTGATGCTACAACATTGTGACTAATTATTAGGTTTAATCGTTAGGCAGTCATTTTTAAATTGACATGTTTACACGAAAAATATTCTTAGAAATTTATGAAAAATGAATTTAAATGCCTATCAAAGTATCATATGTATGAAGCAATGTGTGAAAATATAATAGGCTTCCAATTAGAACGCCTTATTTTTTTAAATTTTTGTGCTGCAAAAAAGGATAAAAATTTCGTTGTAGATTAAGCACGATGAATTCTTCGGATATTTGTATAAGATCGCAAGCTGTTATTGATTACAGGGTCCAAAAAAGGGACCGAGGCCCCGGGGCCTCCAGGGGCTGGCCCCTGGAGCTTTTGGGGGCCGATGGGGGCTTTTGGGGGCCAGCGGGACTTTTGGGGGCCGATCGGCTTTTGGAGGCCGATGGAGGCTTTGGGAGGTCTAGAGAATATCAGGATCCGAAAAAGGGGCCAAGGCCGGTCCTCAAAAGCCCGCCGGCCTCCAAAAGCCCCCGTCGGGTCCCAAAATTCCCCACCGGCCCCCAAAAGCCCTCATCGGCCCCCGGGGGCTTTCGGGGGCCGGCCCCTTTCGGACCCTGATTGATCAGATTGATTCAACACAAAAGAACCTTTTGGGGTTATTCCCACTTTTATATGGAATTCCATCGATTATATTAGATGCATTTATTGTGAACTTTTTGTTGAGTAAAGGAAAGAGTGGAATTTCGAGGCATTTTTTCAACGCTTTTTGACCAAATTTTCAATTTTTGGGATAGCTGTAAGCTTATGTACTAGTGGAAGCGTTTATGACATAGCGCAATTTTAAACAAAATATCATAAATGCATAAATTTATATGTTTAAGAGACATTTTCTTGAACGTTCAAAGGTCGCCCTAATCGCTCTGAGCGCACTTCAAGTTGAATTTATTTAGTGAGATTAATACATGGAAAAAGTTTTGAAATTCATTTCAAAGCAAAAATCGGGCAGCCAAAAATTCAAATCCTTATCCGAAGCTCCCATACTCCGATTTTACGTATATTTTTTGAATTTTCCAACCTGTCTAAAACACCACAGATAATTTTTTCGGTCAAATTTTAACGCTGGTCGATGTATATCAAGGCGGAGAAACAGTTCTAGTCTGATTTCGGAAAAATCTGAGAAATTTCGATTTTTTACACGTGATACTAGGAGGAGGAGTTGAAAAATTTTTTCCCCTGATTTTTGATTTGAAATGACTTTCAAAAATTCTCCCACACATTAATCTAACTAAATAAATTCAACTTGAAGCGCACTCGAAACATTTAACACTAGTATTAGGGGCATTCGAATGTTCGAGAAATCGTCTCATAAAACTACTTTTTTGATAGAATTAGAGGTCGCAAAAGTCGATGTTAACATCATGTTAAAATTAACACGATGTTAACATTTCGATGTTAACCTTTAAATTTGATTATTTTTTGCTGTAAATCATGAAAAAAATTAAATTTTTTAAAAATAGTTTTTATAGATGATTCTCATTAACTATATAATATTTACTTTCTTTTATGTGTTTGAGGGAACTATATTGGCTATATTAAATTTATGTATTTTGGTATTTATAATATTAAACAGAAAATTGCGATCGCAAAAAGAATTTGCAATGTTTTCAGCAAATTTGTTTTATAACATGCTTTATGAAATTGGGTATATTGATGCGGGATATTTTCGAATCAGTGAGGAAGGCGTTGTTGATCGTAAGTTTTTGTATGGGACATTTTCCACCAGCGAAAAACTCATCAAACATGATAAGTTAGTGGAAAGTGTCTAACTTGCACTCAACTGGCCAAGGGTTCGATCCTTCCAGGGTAAAAATTTTTTTGTTAGATTCAAAAAATATGTCAAATGAGACCTCCATAAAATTGGTCGTATAACTTTTGCTTTTCATTTTTCCCCTTAAAACACTATCCACTTCGCCATACAGTCGATGTCCTTGGTGGGGTCGACCCAGCGACGTGCATAACGCCATACAGAAAACTTTTTTTACAGACAATGGAATAAATTTTAGCTTTCATCAAATATACCCCTTGGGAATGCTTTAATATGCTGCAAAATTACACTTGGATACTTCTTGTCCCAACAACTGGCCTTATGACATTAGTTTTTTCTATGGACAGATTAATTTTGGTTACCTATCCAATAAGATATAAATTGTTTGGAAAACAATACACAATCTTAATAATTTTACTTCCAATAGTTATTAGTATACCACTTTTTATTATATCTGGGCTCGAGGCATATGATATGAGAAATATTTCGATAGTAAATTTTTCAAAATATTTGCCCAAAAATTTTAGAACTTTGGGGAGATTTTCACACAAAAATATTGTCACCATCGTGTGGGTTGGCGACACTTGCGCATGTACATTTGCGCATGAAACATTGCGCACGTACATTTGCGCATGCAACATTTGCGCGCATTCACTTTTGTGAGTGCAACATTTGTGCATGCGCAAATGTTGCATGCGCAAATGTACATGCGCAAATGTGCATGCGCAAGTGCATATGCACAAATGTACATGCGCAAGCAGGGTTGCCAGATGAAATTTTCAAAAAAAGCATCAAACCCTTAAAAAAAAAGCAAAAATAAAGCAATGGCTCTAGAAAAAAAGCATAAAAAAGTAATTTTTTTTATCAAACAATAAAATTTAAAAAAATTTATTTTTAACAAAATCCGATATAATTTTCAATACATTTATCGCTTGATGATATGTAAAAATTGATTTTTTGTTATAAAATGCAATTTTTTTCACAAAATTCGATTTTTTTGCAAAAATTCAATTTTTTGACAATTTTTTTAATTTTTCTCTATAAATTCGACTTGTTCGCAAAAATTTAGAAATCCGGAAGGGGGTCACATCACCTTGACCCCCCAAGACGATTTTTTCGTTATTTTTCGCCAAAAATAGGAAAAATTTCCTTGGTCCCCTCATGTTGTTTTTTCGAAAATTTTTTTGTTAAAATATTGATGTTTTTTGCAAAAATAGCGCAGTAGGGAAATTTATTTTAAAAATGGTCAATTTAAAATGGCTGAAAATGCTCAGAAAATTACGATTTTTGATGTAAAAAATAGAAAATTGGACATTTTTAGTGAAAAATCATAATGTGGGACCATTATGGTCCCCCATTATGATTTTGGGCAAAGAATAAGGGGGTACCATAAGGAAAAATTTTGCTTTATTTTTAATCTCAAAATAAAGCAAAGGGGTCTAAAAAAAAGCACAATGCTTTAAAAAAAGCGAAAATGGCATCCCTGTGCGCAAGTGTCGCCAACCCCATCGTATTCATTACCATCAATAACCCCGAGTAATTTTTTGAAAAAGTCTGTATATTGACACGAAAACATGACTTATTCTCAAAAAGACCGATTGGATCGTATTCAGCATACACTCTTTTCGACTACTAAAAACAAATTTCTGCGAAAATTTATTTGTGGATCGAGATTTACTAGAATAACGCTTGTAAAGATACTTTCCGAATAACCTAATATATTCTAGATCCCTCTAACATGTAATTTAATCCATGGAGAAGCATTCGGTGTTTTATATACTTTAAGGTGGATCCAAACTTCTTGCTCAATTTTATCGGTTTTAATCTTTTTGCCTATTTTATTACGAATTTATATAGTAAGTGAATTTAACGACTGATGATTTATTTATAACATAATAGATTACGATCGTCAATAAGACTACGATTTTCAATGGCACCAATAACTCGAAAAACTTTATACGTTCGACAATAACTATAGGTTTATTGATATCTACCGAAATGTTGTTGGTGGTGTTTCCGAATTTATTTTTGTATTTCAGTCCTAATACGACAACAAAATGGGTTTTTTATTCGATTATTTTGAACAAAGGTAACAAGCCAGCGGCGCAAAGGGGTTCTGATGGGGGAGGAATTTTCAAAAATTACCTTTGTTTTCATGTCCCCCACCTGCCCCATGTGTCAATGGGCAACCCCAAGGGAACCTAGGAGTGGAATTCCCCTAAGGGGGGAGGGGGGATTCCACCCCTAAGTGTGCAAGGAGTCCATAAAAACATGAGGCAGTGGGACCTCTCCCCAAGGGGAGGGGGTTTATCGACACATGGACTGGCTTGAGACCCTTCATCAAACTGGAGTTGTCCCTGAAGTCCAGCTTTTTTAAAATCCATTTTTAGGCTTGGTTGATATAATCTTTGTAATAATGACTCAAAGAGAATTACGTTATGAGCTTTATCTATTTATCCGAAAGTGGAAAAAATATTTCCTAAACAAAGTTCAACATAAGAACTCAAGAATTTTTATTTCTGTTAACATCCAGCCAGTGAATTTGGCAGAGAGAGGGAGCCAGGGGGCGCGGCCCCCCATAACGGAAAAAATTTTTCCTAATGGTCCCCCTTATGTTTTTGCCTAAAATTTGTCAAAAATCCTAATTACTCCCTATTATGATTTTGGCATACGGACCGTTGTTACACGACATCTATTTCATGACATTTGTTTCCGCACATATATTTATTGACATTTGTCACTACGACACTTGTTACCGCGACAGATGTTTCGCGACACTTGTTACCGCGACAGATGTTTCACGACAGATATTTCGCGACATTTGTTACCCAAAATTTTTTCTCCTTGATAAGTTCGACAGGCAGGCTAGACAACGATGTAATTTTTTGCAGCAGAACTTCAGAACTTCTGCTGCAAAAGATTACATCGTTGTCTAGCCTGCCTGTCGAACTTATCAAGGAGAAAAAATTTTGGGTAACAAGTGTCGCGAAATATCTGTCGCGAAACATCTGTCGCGGTAACAAGTGTCAGGTAATAAGTGTCGGCTACCGCCAATTTGGGTAATAACGGTCCGTATGCCATGATTTTGGGGCCGATTGTGCACATCGGAAAGTGAAAAGTACGTTCAAAATTCGTATAATTCCTTCTCACTTTCCAATGTGCGCAATCTACCCCTGTTTATTTTTTATATTGTTTATTAGCTTAAAAAAATATTTTTACACATAAAATTACAAATAATCATATTTTATCTAAAAATAACAAAAAATGAACAAAAATGATCGCTCTGAGCTATGGTAATCTACATAACTCTGCCATCATTATCAGGAAAAGGCATGGGATGCTTGGTCCGACGCATTGCTGCTGCTCTGAGGACTCTTGGTGCTCGAGTTCTTCAAACTGGTGGACGTCTTCCGATTAGATAGGGTCTCGGATGCCCCCGACCTCAACTTCTTCCGGTTGTCCATTTTGGCGGAGTTCTCTGAGGTGTTCTTGGATTTGTTGGAGCTTTTCTAGCCAGGGTTTTACTAAAATTTGAATTTTTTGAAATTTTGTTAAAAATAGAATTTTTGTTTAAAAAATTAATTTTACATCAAAAATATTATTTTTGTTGGAAAAAAAATTTAATTTTGGAAAAAAATCGATTCTGGTATAAAAAATCTTTATAAACTATTTTTGAGTTTATAGATAAGCCATAGAATATGAAAAATGTCTTATAATGGTAAAGTGGTAAAGTTATACAGGGTGTTTCAGATGAAACCTACCTATTTTATTTTGACATAGCTTTTTTCTGGAAAAGTTTCTGAATTTCCGACTTTTGGAAAATAACGAGCTAATTTGTCCGTTTTATGCATGTTTTTTTGTTTTTAAAAATCTTGACTTTGGGTAAAAAGGTTTCGCTTGGCTGGGATTCAAACCCACTCCTTTATGAGCAAAAAGCGAGAGCCATACCACTCGGCTATGAAGGTCGGTTAGTCATTCACTTAAAATTTCCCGGCGAAACCGACCTTCATAGCCGAGTGGTATGGCTCTCTCTTTCTACTCATAAAGAGGTAGGTTCGAATCCCAGCCCGGGCGAAAACTTTTTACCCAAAGTCAAGATTTTCAAAAACAAAAAAACATGCATAAAATGGACAAATTAGCTCGTTATTTTCCAAAAGTCGGAAATTCAGAATACTTTTCCAGAAAAAAGCTATTTCAACATAAAATAGGTAGGTTTCATCTGAAACACCCTGTATATAGTCAAAATAATATAGCAAGCGTGCTTGACGCGTTTTTTGTTCGAGTCCTATTAAAAAAATTTTCTTAGTTACGTGATTTCTTAGTTACGGATTAGTTACGTGACCAAATCGATGAATTTACAATTCCCACAAGCGTATTCACACAATTATACATAAGGATGTTTTTTAATTTTCGGATATCAATAAATTCATAAGAGAATCACTCTGAAAACAATTTACAATCGAATTCTATGCTATTAAAAACAAAATAGTGAAAAAAATGCATCAAAAAGCATTTTAACCCGGTCGAGATCATCTCTGAAAAGTACACCTAAACGATCATAAGAAATGCATTTTTTTACATGATGAAAATTCCTAAAAACCGTATCCAGGAGTGACAGATATGCTCTATTTTAACTCCATTTTCCTGACCCTGATTCAGGAAGAGACGTGTTGAAGCGAAATCAAGCTAATAAAGGGTCAGACAAGTGTTTTCACGGATTGTTTGATGTTTCGAAACTTTTGTATGTTTTTGAGGATTTCTCCGGAAATACAAAGCCAATCCGGATAGTTTTGATGTCGTTAGAAAGCTGGATTTTGTAGCAATCGAATGACACCAAAATTATGCCATAACTCTTTCTGGTTGCAGAGATATTGCATCATTATTACAAATGTCTACAAAACTGACATTTTTGACTAATTATGCAATAACTCCTCAATCAGTAAGAGTTATTGCATGATTTTAGTGTCATTCGATTGCTACGAAATCTAGCTTTCTAATGACACCAAAACTATCAGGATTGGTTTTGTATTTCCGGAGAAATCCTCAAAACATATAAAAGTTTTGAAACATCAAACGATCACCGCAACCTGTGTTTATGCAACGGATTGTAGTAGCATTATATCAACTCATATTGGAATCAATAAAATCGCAGCAATTATGCTAATATAGGGGAGGGAGGCAAAAGAAACGAGAATTTGGTCCAAAAGTAACGGAAAAAATAACGGAAATTTGGTTTAAAATAACGGGAATTTGGTCCAAAAGTAATGAGAGTTTAGTCAAAAATTCTCCTGTTTCTCAGAATTTCTAGAAATTTGATCCAAAAGTAACGGGAATTTGGTCCAAAAAATATTTTTGGACCAAATTCCCTTTACTTTTGAACCAAATTCCCGTTTCTTTTGGCCCCCTCCCCTATATAAATTTAAAATAATTTTAATTTTTTATTACAAATTTTTGTTTATATAGTTTATTACAATTGGAAAATGTTCAGGTTTTTTGCCTTATACGATACACTTATCGCTGTGATGACTTTTTTAAAAATAAGTTAAAATGTTAAATTTGTTACTCTAACTAACTCTTTAACCTTACACCCAATTCCGATGATCTTGGTGTCTTTAGATTGCTTGAATTTACAGCTATCCAATGACACCAAGATCATCGGAATTGGATGTAAGGTTAAAAAGTTATAATCAAAATACTATATGCTGTAATTCAAACAATCACGGGAATTTTTGCCGCACCTGTATAATACTGAAAACATCCACGTCGAAAACGGATTCAGAGAAATGCTCAAACAACATTTTCTGTGACGAAAAAAAATCAAAATTGCACTAATGAAAAATCAATTTGTCTCAAGTTTGTTTATTGGATTTATAATCATCGAATATGTGTGTTAAAATATTTTTCCTGTTTCATTCTTACTTGTTATTGACAAAATGAAAAGTTTTCTATTCATTTTTCTTATTTTAACGATTGTTATTGCTATAGAAGATATTTCTTTCGGAAGTAGAAAGTTATGAAACAAATTTTTTATTTTTTATTTTTTTAGAAAATATTGAAAGCATGGAAGAATTTTGTGATTGTATTGGAGACTTTGCATGTATGCAACGTGGAGCTGAAAAATGCGGATTTACAGGAATATGTACAGGAAGATGCGAAGGTTTTAGATGTGTACCGCAAGACACTTGTTAATTAAATTGAAACATTTTTATCTTTAAGGAACCAGTCCAGTAAATTACAATCGTATGAAAAATTTTTCGGAAAGATGATGAAAAATGGAGCATTTTTTGTTTTTACGGTATGTTCTGAATCGTTGTAGTTTTCGAGATAATTGCGTTTGAAATTTTGAATTTGTTACAAGCTCTTCGTTGTAATACACAAGCTTTTTTGAATTGTGTATTACAACGAAGAGCTTGTAACAAATTCAAAATTTCAACTGCAATTATCTCGAAAACTACAACGATTCAGAACATGCCGTAAAAACAAAAAATGCTCCATTTTTCATGATCTTTCCGAATATTTCATTTTTTCATATGACTTACTGGACTGGTTCTTTAATCACGGGATTTGTTTAACAAAAAATTTTATTGAAAAACTTTTATTTTCGAATTTCATCTGGGACCGATTGCGCACATCGGAAAGTGGAAAGTTCGTTCAACATCTCTTCTCACTTCCCAATGTGCGCAATTGGCCGTTGTTTATTGTTTGTATTATTTATGAGCTTAAAAAATTATTTTTATACATAAAATTACAAATAATCATCTTTCTAAAAATAACAAAAAATGGACAAAAATGATCGCTCTGAGCTATGATAATCTACATAACTCTGTCATCATTATCAGGAAAAATCATGGGATGCTTAGTCCGATGCATTGCTGCTGCTCTGGCGACTCTTGGTGCTCGAGTTCTTCCAACTGGTGGACGCCTTCCGATTAGATAAGGTCTCGGATGCCCGTCCTCAACTTCTTCTGGTTGTCCATTTTGGCGGAATTCTCTGAGGTGTTCTTGAATTTGTTGAAGCTTTTCTAGCCAGGGTTTTACTAAAATTTGAATTTTTCGAAATTTTATTAAAAATAGAATTTTTAGGCAAAATTCTCGTCATTTGGCCGAAATTTTGCGGGGGATTTGCGGGAGTTCATAAATGAACCCCCTGTTCACCTATGAGTCCAAAAATTTAAAAAAATTATTTTTCGGGGTCCACAAATTTAGGGTCCACAAAAATTACCATTGCTTCTAATTTCTTCGAGCTCCACCTCCTCATTTTCACCATGATGCTGGAGTCTATCTTGACGAATTTTTCGGAGATACTCTTGGATTCTTTGAAGTTTTTCTAGCCAGGGTTTTACTATAAAAAAATATTTTTGGAGGGGGTCAAAATATTGATATTTAGAAAAATACCGTTGCTATCTTGGAGGTTGAATCCGAATTGGACATTTTCGAAGCGAAGAAACGCTTTCCTGATTCAGAGAAGGCCTGTATATTGAAGCGAAAAGTAGCAAAAAATGCATTTTTACGACTTTTCGCTTAAATACACAGGCCTTCTCTGAATCAGGGAACCGTTTTTCTCTTCAAAAATGTCAAATTCGGATTCCCCGCATGTTTTTACCCCTAGAAGGGGTCATTTCTAGAAAAAATTTTCACGTGGGTGGTCCCCCTATTGTGTAGTAGTTCCCAAAATTTTGGAAGGGAGTAAAAATTTTTTATGGGGTAAAAAATTTTTAAAAAAATACCATTATTTTCAAGCTCTTCTAAATCATCTTCTTGAGGTCTTTCTCCCTCTTGACTCTGTCCTTTTTGCCGAATTTCTCTAAGGTATTCTTGAATTTTTCGAATTTGAGGGGTTTTTTGACAAAAAAAATCGTCTCTTTGACCCCCTAGATGATTTTCTTCGGGAAAATGAAGTTCTACAAAGTTATTTCCCATAAATATTTGCATTGAAATGACACCTCGAGGTGTCATTTCAATGCAAATAATTCTGACTGTATAGAAAAAATTATAAGGGTGCTCCTTAGTCGTTATCGCGCTCAAAAAACACTGTTAAATGAGCTGTGAAACGTTGTCGAGCTGAATAAAAAACGCTGTTAAACGTTGTCGAACATTGTCGCGCGACAACGATTTTTCGACAACGTTGTCATCGTTTTTTATGATTTGCATTGAAAATTGCAAATACTTTACGATTTCTCGACAACGTTGTCGAGATTTCTCGAGATTCTCGACAACGTTGTCGAGAAATCGTAAAGTACCCTAATTTCGCGCGTATAAGCCGCACCTTGACTCACGTATTTAAAAAGCTCGCCAAAAATCGAGTTTAAGTCCATTTCAGTCGCCCGATAGCTCATTCGATAGCCACCATCACCGAATTTTTTTAGGAAAAAAATTATTAAAAAATATTTTATTTTCGATTTTCTAGCCCGAAAATACTGAAAATTACGATTTTTTGAAATTTTCCTTATTTTCAAAACTTTGCCAAAAATCGAGTATAGGACGGATCTCTTCGAGCGACGGCAATCTTGAAAGTTGGGAATCTGAGGGATTTTGTACAAAAGAAATTATTGAAAAAGCTTTTAAAATCGCGAAGATATGATGTTCTGAAAATTATGCTTTTTGTCGATTTTTGGAAATAAGGCAAAAATCGACAAAAAGCATAATTTTCAGAACATCATATCTTCGCGATTTTAAAAGCTTTTTCAATAATTTCTTTCGTACAAAATCCCTCAGATTCCCAACTTTCAAGATTGCCGTCGCTCGAAGAGATCCGTCCTATACTCGATTTTTGGCA